>OZ030010.1:58542196-58784696 GCA_964023405.1 Apodemus agrarius | reverse complement strand
ATTGAAGACAACATCACGGCATCAAGCCCAGGCCTGTAAATGCTCCCATATAGAAGACCACACCAGCTCATATGCACGCACACACACACACACACACACACTCACACACACACACACCACACACACACACACACACACACACACACACACCACACACACACACACACACACACACACACACACACACATACACATACGTGCCACAGACATAAAGAACAGGGGGAGGGGAGCTGGCTTATGGGATTTTCCGGGAGGGGGCAACCAGGAAAGGGGAAATCATTTGAAATGTAAATAAAATATATATCTAATAAAAATAAAAGAAAAAGAATATGAAAGAAGAACAGTAAGAGGTAGTAGTTCTCAAGTTTTAAATTAAACTTTTATAGAGTATTCCAGTTTTTTATGACATCAAACATTTTGAATATTACTTGTTCTGATCCTTCCAAATTTCCAATTAGAATTTATTCTATGGCATTCCTTCTTATTGTTAATTTTTGTTTTTCCCCCCTTATACTAGATGGTTTCCGAAAGGTGATTGCACTGCAGAGTGAAAAAACTAGCCAGGAGAATAAAGTAACTATTGAATTTCAGCATCCACTTTTCAAAAGGGGAGAAGCCTATCTTCTTGCGAACATTAAGCGAAAGGTAGGAAGAAGACCATTGTCATATTTTTTTGCAGGATTTAGAGTGGCATTCAGTAATCTAAATATTTTATGATTTCTTTTAATTCTTCGCATGAAACTGCTGGAATTAGGAACTGGCTTGCTAGGTATTTTTTCAGGTTGGTCTGAATATGACTTTTAAGTACTAGCTCATCTAAAAACTTAATATCTTTTTTGTGTTCTATTTTATTTTCTTGAGACCTTTTTATCATGTAAATAGTGCTATTGCATCTTAGAAAATCAGCAGAGGAAGCTAGGATAGATTTTTAAATAGTATCTTGAATATCGAATTTTGAAAAAAAATAACTACAGACCCTATCAGATCTGCATAACCCAGATCTGATGACAAGTCAAAGCTAGATATAAAGAAGTAACAGTTTTTCATTTGTAAGATGTCTGTGTGTGTTGGAAATTTGTGTGAAACTTACCAGTATACTGGAAGTTCAGGACTGAAAACAAATACAGAAAGAACATTTAGACTTCCACTAAGAATAATGGTTCTAAATATGTATTTTGAAAAATCTTTGAATCCTAAGACCTTTTTGTTACAGAACTATGAGATAAAGCTATTTTCATGAAAAAACTAGAAAATAATTTTTCCATCTCTATTCTCTTATGATCACAGTTTCAATATTCTTAGGAATATATGATATTTGATTACATAAGTATTCTCATTTTAATGTATAATATTCACAGTATTGTAAAATGTAAACAAATAATTACATTTTTTATCAATTCAAATTTTATTAAATGTGTAAATACTTTCTTACAAGAACTCATTATATTCTCCTGTGTCATACCCCTATCCTCCCTTTACCTTCTATTACTCTATTTTCTTGGAAAATTTTACTTCTCCTTTTCATATATATATATATATATATATATATATACATATATATATGTATCTCTATCTCTTTCTGTGTCTGTCTCTATGTGTGTGTATGTCTGTGTGTGTCTGTGTGTCTGTGTGTGCCTCTCTGTTTCTGTCTGTAGTCACAAGATGCCTATAGTTCTTTGTCTAGGAGTAAGATACCATGAAATTTTCCTCCTCCTACATTGGCAAGTTTATTGATACTGCGATTTTTCTTGTCTTTTTTATGGAGCTGTATTTTGGAGAGACTATTGCACAACAGAATTCCTGATATACTGGCTCTTAAAATCTCCAGCTTTGTCCATGATATTTTCTGAACTATAGATGCCGAATGTGGTGGAAATGTATCCTATAGGGTTATGTTTCTCATACTCCTTTGATATCTGCATTGTGTTCATATTCTAAGATGCTTTCCATTTTCTGTAAACAAAACTTCTTTGATGAGAGGTGATAGCTGTCGGTATAGGGATACGATTTAGAATGTAGTAAGGAATTAATGCTGGTCTAGCAAAGTGCAGGTAGTAGATTCTTTTCTAAAGTCAATGACCAGACTAGCCCCATAAGTCAGCTAGGTTTCTATTACGTAGCTAAATTTCCCTCCTGATGATCAGACCTTAAGTCCAATTAGGCAGCTGTTTGTTATCACTCATTTGAAAGCCTCCTCCCTTCCATCTAGTTTCCACTGTACCAGAATATGCTATGCATTTGAGTTAAGTCATACTAGGGGGCCTCATGAATGAAGAATTCATGGCCACAGTTCTAGAAATAGGCTCATGGGCTTATAGTTGAGGGAAGTTGAGAAAGGCAAGATGAGACTTACAAAGAGAATTCACAGGTTTGAGCTAGGTTGATGTGTTTCTGGGTTTTTTGTTTTGTTTTTTGTTTTGTTTTGTTTTGTTTTGTTTTGTTTTGTTTTGTTTTGTTTTGTTTTTGGTTAGCTGGACCAGGAGTATATCAATCTTGCTTATCTTCTCAAAGAATCAGCTCTTGGATTCACTGATTCTTTGTATTGTTTTCCTCATATCTATATCATTATATTTTCTGAATTTTATTATTTCTTGCCATCAACTGTGTTTGAAGTTGGTTTGTCCTTGTTTTTCCAAATTTTTTAGTTGCAGCTTTAAGTCAATTATTTTTGCTTTTTCTGGTTTTAAATATAGTCATGTAGAGCTATGAATTTCCTTCATAGGAGTTGTTTTGTTGCACTATGTTTTCACTTTCATTTATTTCCATGAAGGTCTTTATTTCTATCTTGATTTCTTCTTTGACCCAGTCATCGTTCAGAAATGAGTTGTTTAATCTCGATGAGTTTGTGTATTTACTAGATGTTTTTTGTTATATTGTTGTTCAGTAGGATATAAAGTTATTTCTCTCTTTTTTAATTTGTAAAGATTTGTGTCCCAGGATGTGATTGGTCTATGTACTACTATGTACTACTGAGTAGAATGTGTAGTCTTTGGTGTTGGGTGGAATACAAAATGATAAAACAAAGCTGTTTCATGCATTAATTAAATCAACAAACAGAAGTATAGAGTGGAATGGTACAAAGTATGTTAATGTACTGTTGTAGATTCAACATTGAACTGAGGCTGTTTTATCTTACAAATAAACTCAAAATACATCAGTCTTGGCTATTAAAATAAAGATTTTTTTCAAACTTTAAAAAAAATAGTTGAGTCCATTTGACATATGATGTCACTTATTTCTGAGGTGTTTTTTTTTTTGTCCAGATGACCTGTCTATTGGAAGAAGAGGGGTATTTAAATCACCTACAGTTGTTGGGTTGTTACTAATCTGTGTCATTAATATCAGTCTTATACTGTTTATAAAAATGGGTACACCAGAGTTTGGTACATGTGTGTCTAGAATTTTATTCCATTTGACTGATTATTCCTTTGACTTGAATGTGTCCTTTTATCTCCTCTAATCAATTTTACTTTGATGTCTGTTTTTATCAGACATTAAGGATATTAAGCAAACATGCCTGTTTGCTTCCTGGCCACATTTGTTTGCGACACTTTTTTTCCAATATGTTCATTTTAATGTGTTTCCCATTTTTTAATATAAAATGAATTTCATTTCTTAATCCATTTGGTGAGCCATGCCTTTTGGTTGGAGAGTTGGGGTCATTTATATTTGAAGTTATTACTGAAAGGTGTATGCTGGCTATATTCATTTTGTTGCTGTGTTCTTAGTCATATTTTATGTGTCAGTAATTATATCTTCATTTTTTCCCTATGGTCTTTCAGCTATGTCCTCTCTTCAACTCGTTACTGTTTCCAATATACCCTGTAGGGCTGATTTAATGGATGTGAATTCTGTTAGCTATTTTATATAGTAAGTTTTTCTTTCTCCTTCAACTCTAGAAGATTGTTTTTCCAGGTACAGTAACCTGGAATGGTATCTGTATTTATTTAGAACTTGGATTACATTGCTTCATCCTCTCCTGGCTTTCAATGTTCCCATTGAGAAATCAACTGTCATTCTGATAGGTTTTTAATATGTGATGTGTGGCTTTTCTCTTGCTGATTTCTCTATCCTTTTTTTGTTCTGTATATTTGTTGTTTTAATTATACCAATGATAAAGAGTTTGTTGTTGTTGTTGTTGTTGTTGTTGTTTCAATTGTTAGGAAAAAACAACATTTTACATCCTTTCAATTTAAGAACTGTCATTTCTTTGGAGGGAACAAATCAATAGCTCCTGTTTTTATCCTAGTCTTCTAGTATTTGTCTTTTGTCTAGGGACTTAATACCTGTCATAATCACTTTATTGTTGAAAGATGTATGTTAATTACTGATAGTTTATTGTTTTGTGGTTTGGGGTTTTCTTATTCCTCTACCAAACTATTATAGAAGTATAGTTTATTTTTCCTGTGGTCTCTTTCCTTCCAAAGAACTCCTTCAAGTATCTTCCATAGAGCTGGCTTAGTGGTCATGAATGTGTTTAGCCTGTTTATTGTTGTTGTTGTTTATCATGAAAAGGCTTTCTTTTTCCTTAAATTCGTACAAATAATTTTGCTGAGTATAGTAATTTAGTGTGGTAGTTTTCATTCAAATCGTGAAATGGATCATTACCTGTTTTTTAGTATTTTTTGCATTGTTAATGTTACTCCCAGAAGCCTGTTTTTGCATGTGATGTTTCTTGTACTGCTCTCAATATACTTTTTTGGGGGGGATTCTCTAAGGGAAGCTGTTTCGTGTTCATTTTCTGTTCATGTCCTAAGTTCTTCTTATATGTAGGTTGGCATTCTCTTTCCATCACTGAGACATTTTCTGCATTACATTGCTGAACACAGTTTTTATGCCTTTTGAATGGAAATTTCTTTCTCTCCTATACCAATTTGGTATTATTGTAAAATGCTCTTTATCTTGAACCCATCAGCCATACTTTTGGATAAATTCATCTGAGGGCTTTTTGGAATATTCTGATTCCTCCATCTTAATGTCAAATGCAGCTTCGGTATATCATCCTTGATCCATTCTAGTGTTGAGATATTCTACAGGCTTTCATTTGATTCACATTTTTTTTCTTTTCCAATATTTAAATTTGTTTTTTTCTTCAGTGTTGTTATATTTGGATTCTTCTTTAATAAGTTATTTTTACTTATTTTTATTTTTTCCTTGAGTTTATTTACTTTATTATTATTTTCTGTCTTGTTGAATATATTTATAAGTCCTGGTCATAATTCTTCCTGGACATTAAATGCAGGAGCTGTTTTGTAGATGTAGCCACCAGTTTTGTCTCCTCAACTCTGCATTTTGATGGGTTCTGGTTTTCTGTCTGTTGAAAAGAGAAGTTTCCTTCATGAGGAGGATGATGCTCTTTTCAACCTCTTGCTACCTTAAATTCTCAACAATGAAGCACGATACCTTTAAGTGTGACAAAACAAACCCTCTTTTTTAATACTTTCAAATACATATATATTATATATGTATGTGTGCAGGTGTTTGTATATGTATATACCTTGTTGTACTAATGTGTCACGTTTTTGTTTTTCTCTTTTTATTTCCTATATTCTTTGTTTACATTCCAAATGCCTTCTCCTTTCCCAGCCCCCCCTCCCATTAAGTACCATAAGGCCACTTCCTTCCACCCATTCCCCAATCACCCCCTCCTATTGCTCTGTCCTGGTACTCTCCTACAATGCTGGATCAAGCCTTTCCAGGGCTAGGACCCTCTCTTTGCTTCTCATTGGGAATCATTTGATATGTAAATTGTATCTTGAGTATTCAGAGCTTCTAAGCTAATTAATATCCACTTATCAGTGACTGTATTCCATGTGTATTCTTTTGTGAATGGGTTACCTCACTTAGGATGATATTTTCCAGTTCCAACCATGTGCCTAAAAATTTCATGAATTCATTGTTTTTAATTGCTGAGTAGTATTCCATTGCATCAATATACCACATTTTCTGTAGCCATTCCTTCATTGAGGGACATCTGGGTTCTTTCCAGCTTCTGGCTATTATAAATAAGGCTGCTGTGAATATCGTGGAGCAAGTGTCATAATTGAATGCCAGAAAATCATCTGGGTATATGCCCAGGAGTGGTACAACAGGGTCCTCCAGAGGTGTCATGCCCAGCTTATTGAGGAACCACCAGACTGATTTCCAGAGCAGTTGTACCAGCTTGCAAGCCCACCAGCAGTGGAGTACTGTTCCTCTTTCTCTACATCCTCGCCAATACCTGCTGTCTCCTGAGTTTTTAATCTTAGCCATTCTGACTGGTGTGAGGTAAAATCTCAGGGTTGTTTTGATTTGCATTTCCCTAATGATTAATGATGTTGAACATTTCTTAAGGTGCTTCTCGGTCATCCAAAATTCTTCAAGTGAAAATTCTTTGTTTAGCTCTGTACCCCATTTTTTAATTTTTTTTTATTTTCTATACACTTTGTTTACATTCCAAAGGCTTTCCCCTTTCCCAGTTACCCCCTCACCATATGTCCCATAAGTCCTAAGTCCTCTTCCCCTCCCCACCCATTCCCCAATCACCGCCCCCCCACCACCATTTCTCTGTTCTGGTACTCTCCTACAAAGCTGGATCTAGTCTTTTCGGGACCAGGGTCCTCTCCTTCCTTTTTCTTGGGAATCTTTTGATTTGCTAATTGTGCCTTGAGTATTCAGAGCTTCTGGGCTCATTAATATCCACTTATCAGTGATTGCAACTCATGTGTATTCTTTTGTGATTGGGTTAACTCACTTAGGATATTTTCCAGATCCAATCATTTGCCTACAAATTGCATGAATTCATTATTTTTAATTGCTGAGTAGTATTCCATTGTTTAAATATACCACATTTTCTGTATCCATTTCTCCTTTGAGGGACATCTGGGCTCCTTCCAGCTTCTGGCTATTATAAATAAGGCTGCTATGAGCACAGTGGAGCATGTGTGTTTATTGCATGCAGGGGAATCCTCTGGGTATATGCCCAGGAGTGGTATGACAGGGTCCTCTGGAAGTGTCATGCCCAATTTTCTGAGGAACCTCCAGACTGATTTCCAGAGTGGTTGTACCATCTTTCAATCCCACCAACAGTGGAGGAGTGTTCCTCTTTCTCCACATCCTAGCCAGCACCTGTTGTCTCTTGAGTTTTTAATCTTAGCCATTCTGACTGGTGTGAGGTAGAATCTCATGGTTGTTTTGATTTGCATTTCCCTGATGACTAATGATGTTGAACATCTCTTAAGGTGCTTCTCAGCCTTCCGAATTTCTTCTGGTGAAAATTCTTTATTTAGCTCCTGTTTATTTAGTCCCTGTTTAGTTTCTATTTTCCTGATCCATTGAGGAGAGTGGAGTGTTGAAGTCACCCACAATTATTGTGTTAAGTGGAATGTGTGCTTTGAGCTTTAGTAAAGTTTCTTTTATGAATGAGGGTGCCCTTGCATTTGGAGCATAGATGTTCAGAATAGAGAGTTCTTCTTGGTGGATTTTTCCTTTGACCAGTAAGAAGTGTCCTTCTGTGTCTCTTTTGATGACTTTAGGTTGAAAGTCAATTTTATCTGATATTAGAATGGCTACTCCAGCTTGTTTCCTGAGACCATTTGCTTGTAATATTGTCTTCCAGCCTTTTACTCTGAGGTAGTGTTTGTCTTTGACACTGAGGTGTGTTTCCTGTATGCAGCAAAATGTAGGGTGTGTTTACTTATCCAGGCTGTTTGTCTCTGTCTTTTTATTGGGGAATTGAGGCCATTGATGTTAAGGGATATTAAGGAATAGTGATTATTACTTCCTGTTATTTTTATGTTATTTTTATGTTTGAGTAGTTATCTTCTTTTGGGTTACTTTATTATTTCATTTGAGTTCTCTTAGAATTCCTTCAGTTTTTCTGTCTTCTTTGATTTCTTTGAACATGTTATAATTATATTTTTGGATCACCTAACTAAAATTTCATGTAACTAATGCTTACTGGAGACTATTTCTACCAGGATTAGCAATTTTTGAAGGTCCAGTGGTACTTTGGTTTTTGGTTTTTCAATTTATGGTTTTCCATTGTGTCTTGCACATATGGAGTTTGGTTGTTGATTGGATTTATTTATTTTTAAATTTCATTATGATTAATTAATACAAAGTCACCTTATTATTTCAGAGGTACTCCAGTGTTATAGGGTTCAGTTATTGTTCTCATATGCAAGATTGCTAGTTAGGACACCGAGTTTGATTCATAGTGTTCCACTGAAGTTACATTATTGTCTGAAAAAAATCACTATCAAGGGGTAGACTCTCAATAGCAGTTCACTATTAGCCAAATAAAAAGTTATTCATCCCTATCCACAACCGCTTTAGGAACTAAAGGGACACAGATATTAGTGTGGGGACTAATATACTAGCTGCTTTTGATATGAATAAAACAAAAACATAAAGAGTAGCATATCAGCAGACCCATGAACCCATTCACACCACTTGTCCCTATTCCACTGGACCTGTGTCTCTGTACTGCAAACACAGCAGGTGTCTTTTTGACCCAACATTTTTATGAAAAAAATATACAAGAATACTCATGTGTTCACCAAATTATACTCTAGAAGTGCAAAATAAATAAAGCTTTCAAAGAGACAGGGAGAGAGATAGAGGGAGAAGGAGAGGGAGAGGGAGAGGGAGAGGGAGAGGGAGAGGGAGAGAGAGAGAGAGAGAGAGAGAGAGAGAGAGAGAGAGAGAGAGAGAATAATAATTATCAGTGTATCTACCTTAGGAAAAAATTAAAGAACGTTTCAAGACCATTGGTGACCACCAAAATAGCCACATTATTTTTTAAAAAGCCTGTTGTGCAGATGTAATCCTCCATAGATACTTAGATCAATTTTAACTTTTCACATGGTAAATATTGGGATATATTACTATAACCCATACAAATATAATATTCACCAAAACAATATATGAGTATGAAATGGTCATAAGAAAAATGTACCACCAAAATAGACCAAATTTGGGCTTTTAAATACCAAATTGAAGGAGCCTTTATTTTAGTCATAGTGACCTTGGAATGACTGTTTCAATTCTAGGAGAAAATGAAAAACAGTGATAAATGAGTCATTTTTCAATCATATTGAAAAGGGAGTCATGTTCAGACATCTCTGATTCTACTGAACACTTAATCTTCTTGATCTAATTAAGAATAACCTCAAAACATAAGTCCTGAGGAGTATTTAATTTGAGATTAAAACTTCTACATGGTGAACAGTGATTCTCATATCTCAAGAGTTAATAAAAGTAAGAATATATAAAAAGATACCATATTTTTATTTTAATTTCTTATAGCTAAAAACAAAGACATAATTTTATGTAGCAATGGCTTGATAGCTTTTATTCCGTTAGTTTGGTATATATTATAGAAGGGACACATACTATATGAAGATGAGATGCCTAATTTATGAACTATCCTGATAGTAGGCAATGTATTTTTCATCACAGAATCAAAAGAGAGACCTGGCTCATTGCTAATGTAATTACTTCCTCTTCTGAATCTTGCTAAACTATATTATTATCTGTAATGCTCATTTGTACCTTACTACATACCACTTTTCATGGGCAATGTTTTTAAGGTTGAAATATACAACTTCTCTCTGGTCTGTTAATTATGCAGCATTGTTTCACAGATCAGCTTATTCTTCAAACACCTTTATAGCAGGTAAAACAAGGTAGAAGTTTCTGTTCACAATTTTGATGGTTTACTCTGAAGGAACAGGAATTTCTAGTTCCTATTCACAGATGGAGTATGATATAAAGCCATAAAGCTTGAATTTAAAATACTTGATAATGTTTTATTTTTTAAATTATTTTTATTACATCTCTCATTTGCATTAAAAATAATAAACTTTTACTTTGCCCATACTGTGAGATTCTGAATGAATCAGACTTCTCAAATTTGCATTGACTATGGGGATAATGCATCCTATAGACCTTTGGAAACAATACACATAAAATCATTAAAGCTATTCTAATCACTGCCTGCGAAATTAATTTTTGCCTTATTTTGTGTATTAGTATGCATTAAGTTGTAGAACCATAGTATATATGCTGTTTCATTTGATAAAAATACGTAGTTTAATATGCTTATATCTCAGCAGGCCTAAAATGAATCTGTAGTTTATTATGGGTTATTTCTGAGACTTAACTACAGTATATTCATAAGATATACCTACTCCCAAATTACGCTCATAATCACTCCCAATAGGAAAATGGAGAGAAAGGTTCACACTTGAACTTTAAACAGAATGGGATGTGTGTATAACAGAACATTTCTAAATTAATATACTCTTTGTCAAAGTCCCATATAACGAATGCTATCTATTTGGTTAAGTTATAGTACTTACTATAAATTGTACTTTTTGTCCCTGTAAGGTATTGTCATTTCATTAATGATAGAAAATCTGCCATACTTAGAGTTCTTATTTTTCTTTTCTTTTTTTTGGGGGGGAGGGGGGGAATGAGGCATTTTTGGCCTCAAACTTAGGATCTCCTTTCCTCAGCCTCCAGAGTTATGTGTTTATAAATGTGTGCCAATACAACTATGATATATATACATATATCTATATATATGTATATATTGTCACAGATATATGTATGTTGTACATATGTGTATATAATGTTGTACATATATGTATATAATATATATTATATATATCATATGTCTGTAAGGTATTTGTAAGGTATTGCTCTTGAAATCAAGAAGTATATCTGATACTACATTTTTTCATTTTTCATTCAATTTTTATGTGTGTGAGCATTTTGCCTACGTATCTGCTTATCCACCATGTACATGTAGTTCTTGCACAGGCCAGAAGAGGGTATCATGTCCCCTAGGACTTGAATTACAGAATAACCTGGGTCCTGTGGAAGAGCCGCCAGTACTATTAACTGATGAGCAATCTCTCCAGCCCCCAGGAACTATGTCTAACTTCCAGGAGCTTTCAAGTTAGTGGAAACATAATATGTGCAATAACTAGAATATGAAACATGCATGGTGTAGTACTGTAATCAAGGTACATTTACAGAATTAAATGTACTTTTTTCGCATTTGTCATGCTTTTTTTCTTTTTCTCATTAGTACTCATAATGGATAATTAATGGTATGCCAAAATTTTAACCAGCCTGACTATAACGTTTTCCTTTTAGGTGTCAACAATAAAAATTGCAGATGCCAGCCTTTACTCTGATGAGTTTCAGAAAATTGTGACTGAAATGCAAGAGTTTAAAGACATGCAGAGGAACATGGATGCCAAATATGCACAAATGAAACAGTATGTGTTAGTCTGAAGGTTCTAGCATCTGTTACCAAGGTTTTAAGTTTGATTACTTCAGACTTGTGAAGCTCAACTCTTAGTTTGCATGGTACTTTTGGTGTGGTTTCTTTTAAGTTAAAACACAGCATTATTTCAAATGCTTTAAATCTTGAACTGTCATTAATGAGCCAATAGCATCAATGCTATGATGGCCTAACATACCACTGTACAAACCAGAAGTAAAATCACTAGGATATAAAACAAAAACAGAGATATGAATACTAAGCTAAATAGACATTTCCATTTTAACCAAGAAAGAAAACTAGACAAGGCTGTTAAATGTATAAATTGTGTATCCAAGTACTCTGACATACATAACTAATGCACTTTCTGATTCTTCCTTCAGTCTGTTCTTTCTTATTTCAGTTTGGCCTATAAAATAAATTCTTTAATATAGTCTTCAGCATTTTACAAAGAATCTGAGTCCATAACACACCATGAAATATCTCTGACAGTAAGGCTTTAATTCAGGCAGTAATATTGTAAGGTAAATTTTAACCAGCTAAAAATATTCATAGTAATAACTTTGAAAAATATTGTAACCTGTTATTTACTTTAGAGAAGATATGTGTGGATAAGATTTAGCAAATATTCATCAGCTTTCATATTAAAATTGAGATTTTTTTACTGAAAATCTTCCACTGAAGTGTAAATGAACCTTTAATTTGATGAGTCTATCAGTGGTATTTAACTTAGTAAATTAAGCTTTTCATATGCAGCAAAAGAGAAAGGAGAGAAAGGATGTAGAAGACAGAAGCATTTTTCATCAACATAGAAAAGAAACCAAGATTTTCCTTGAAATTGAACATGAGCCAGTCCTTCATGTTAATTTTGGATGCCAGCCTGCTGTTGAATGTTAACCATTGCATCTGTATATATTGTATGGGTGGCTATGTTCCAATGTATTCTACCTGATTTTATGTACAAACAAGTCCTTCTGGGGTTTCTTCTAGGCAAATGTTTGTGATACTTTCCTACTACTATGAAATTTCCATTATTTTATATCCTATTTATAACTAATTCTTAGGTGCCCACAATAAAAACTGAAAATCTCAGAATCTATCTGCTGAGTTAGATGAAAAGATAAGTACAGAAAAAAATGACAATAATAATTCTTGGAAATAGTCACTGGACATATTCATCTGTTCCTCTAATTAATGTAGCCATTTCATTTTTATCTTGCAATTATAATTTAATTACATTTCTCTCTTCCTTTTCTTTTCTCCAAACTCTCCCATATATTCATCCCCTTCTTCAAGTCCCTGGCCTCTTTTTACACTAATTGTTATTGCATGTATATATGCATAGGCATGTGCACGTACATTCTTAAATATAGCCTGTTTGTTCTGTATATTGCTGATCACATTTGGGAGTTCATGTTGGTGAAACTTTATGAGTGTAGCCTCTGATATTACTAGAAGAAACAATCTCACAACCTCACAATCTCACAGCAAGCTCCCTGATTCACTGGGTTTTCCAAGGCAGAATGCCAAAGATCAAAAGAACAACATACAACAAATGCTAGAGGTGATACAGGATCAGGGGACAGTGTAGAAGAGAGGGTGAAGAGATTGTAAGAGCCAGGGGATCAAGAAATTTGCCATGAAATTGTGTCTTCTATTAACTGTAGAAGCTATACCCATAAAGTCTCACCAACATGACCACCTAAACATGAGCTGTGCAAGGAGGATACCAATGAACATAGCAATCTGCATGGGGAACTTAGTCCTACACAGAGAACTATAGGCAAGTGAGTAAAGCTGGAAGCAGGAGACATTGTCCTCCCCAGGAAAGAGCACACCAATTGGTTGTCCAGTGCCAAGTAAACAGCCCTGAAAAATATATACAAGTAACATTACATCAACTCAAAAGGTTATAAATACATATATACATATAGTAACAATTAATGAAAAGGAAGAGACCATGAATTTGAATAAGAGGGCAGAAATACATGGGAATATTTGGAGGGAGGAAAAGGAAAAGAGAAAATTTGTACTTGAATCACAGCCTCAAAAATAAAAAATAGTCGACTCTACAATTTGCTATCGACAGAAAAAAATTGTCACAAACTTAGGTGTTGTTGCCTGTTTAGAGGCTTACAAAAGTCATCTTAGTTTGTAACCATGTGAAAAGATGATAGTAAACTGTTCTATTCTATCAAAAATTGAGTTTAGTATATTTTATTCCATTCTAAACATATTTTAGATTCACTACTCTTTCTTAGTATATACACATATGTGTTTTCATAAATTGTTAATATTTAAAGAAAAGGAGTAATGTCACTATTGTTTGAGTCTCTCATAAGAGTAAGATTATTAAGTATTAAAATCACAATTAACATGAGATTCTATATGCAGAAAATCAAAATGTAAATTTACCTTAAATATTATTATGAAACCAACTTTATTTTACTGTTATAGACCCAGAGCCTAATTCTCTATTTCCAAAGCAACAAGGCTTTCTTTAAAATATTGTTCTATTCTTAGTAACATTTGAAAAAGAAAATTGGTAAAGAGAATAAGATTTTATATTTTATCAAACTAACAGCTTTTGTTGTCCAGTTTTGTCAGTCACTTGATTACTTAAGAATCTGGGATTTACCAAAGTGGGATTTAATTATTATCTTAATTTTGGTCTGTTAAATGCTCACTTTATAAGAAGTTATTCTCTGGGGTACCTTTTGTTCTTTTTTTCACCCTCTCCATATAGAAATGCATAGAGTCGTGTGTCTGAACTTTATCTAAATGCTATGTTACTTGTTTGCAGAGTTAAAGAAATGTACATTTACTATACAAAACAACCAACAAGTGATATCTTTAAAACAATATACATAGCCGGGCGTGGTGGCGCACGCCTGTAATCCCAGCACTTGGGAGGCAGAGGCAGGCGGATTTCTGAGTTCGAGGCCAGCCTGGTCTACAGAGTGAATTCCAGGACAGCCAGGGCTAAACAGAGAAACCCTGTCTCGTAAAAAAAAATAAAATAAAATAAAAAATAAAACAATATACATTTACATCAAGACTTTTAGTATAGAAATATCATCCAAAAGAACATATTACCATTTGGGTACCTGATTATCATCAACACAACTGTTATCAAGACTAGCGATTAGTTGTCACTAGTCTAAATATGGCTTTTTTTTGCTACTTAATACAACAGTAGTGAACTAGTAGTATTTACAGAAAAAGGTAAGAGGTCAGAGAGTAGTTAAAGACAGTGAACCATTTCTAGTATTCTATTCTACTATGGAGTAAGCTAAATTTGTGTATATTTCAAAATGAGTAGCAGAGTAAGAAATTTTCAACACATACACATGATCATATAAATAAGATATAGCTGGACTACCTGGACCATAACCTATAAGCCAGTCTAACAAACTGCTTTTAGTGTGCATATTCATTCTACCATTTCTGTTTCCTTAGAGAATTCTAATACACTCCCCCTTTATAGTTAAAAGTCCCCTAATTTTCTTTCTTTCCCCCTTCATAATACCCATGTCCTGCTTGTCCCCTCTGTAGAGATTCTCCTTTTCCTCCTTGGTCCCTTTTGACTGTCCTCATTTTTGTGTTCACTCTACACTATATACTCACATCTCAAGATTCATAGCTCAAAACTGTAAATAAGAGAGAATATGTAGTGCTTATCTTTATGCATCTGGCTTACTTCATTCAATATCATAATTTCTAGTTTATCCATTTACCTGTGAAGCTGAAATAATAGCTAATTATTGTGTCCTCCTTTGTATGTTGTGTGTACTTACATTTTAAAGTATATAATCCAACTAAACTTCAAAGCTTAGGAAAACACATTACCAAACCAATATTTTCCAAAACCATAATTGTAGTGCTGCTAACACTTTCCAGGTTTTGTATTCCTATTTCTAATTGTATCATTACAATTATCTTTGTAATTAGACGCATTCAAACATCCAGCATTTCAACCAATGCCTCTGACAAAAGGGAACATATCTGTAAAGAAGTATGTGCAATCTTATTTAGAAAAAAATACTGTTTATTCTTAAAGCACATAGCTCAATGAAATTTGCATATAAAAACTAATTCACTATTATAAACAATATAATAGCATGCATCTCCTATAACATTTAATAGAAATGTATATGTGATGCACTGGTTTAAAACTGGTAACCTGGAGATTTATTTGTTTTCATATACTTCTATGAAATCTTTTTCTCCTCCAGTGATTAGAGGAATAATAAATTTATGATCTTGTATTCTCAAGTATTAAGGTAAGATGTGCAAGCAATCTAAGTATGACATATGCCATTCTGTTGATCACTGAAATTCAAAAGTATCAAGTTAATCTGAGCTTTCAAGCCCATAAGTATATGGGATTGGGCAAGCAACTTAGTGGTAGAAAAATCCCAGCATGTACAATGTCCTAGGGTATTATCAGCACCACTAAAAACATAGCTCTGAAATCTATGTGAACTAATTAACTAATAAAGGCGGTGATTTTCTTTTTTCTTTTAGTTTCTTTTATTTCTATTATTGGATATTTTCTTTAATTACATTTCAAATGTTATCCCCTTTCCTGGTTCCCCCCTCTCCCTGAAACCCCCATCCCATCCTCCCTCCCCTGCTTCTATAAGGGTGTTCCTCCACCCATCCTGCTCCCACCTCCCTGCCCTCAATTCTTCTACACTGGGGCATCTATCAAGCCTTCACAGGACCAATGGCCTCTCCTCCCATTGATGTCAGACAAGGCCATCCTCTGCTACATATGCAGCTGGAGCCATGGGTCCCTCCATATATACTTTTTGGTTGGTGGTTTAGTCCCTGGGAACTCTGGGGGGGTCTGGCTGGTTGATATTGTTGTTCTTCCTATGGGGCTGCAAACCCCTTCAGCTCCTTCAGTCCTTTCTCTAACTCCTCCACTGGGGACTCCTGCACTCAGTGCAATGGTTGACTGTGGCATGGCCTCTCAGGAGACAGCTATGCCTGGCTCCTTTCAGCAAGCTTTTCTTGGCATTCACAATAGTATCAAGATTTGGTGACTGTATATGGGGTGAATCACCAGGTGGGATAGTTTCTGGATGGCCTTTCATTAATTAAAAGGTAGTAATAGTCTATAGGACAATAAGGGTATAATTTTGTGAAAGCACAGTGGATACTATTAATCCAGACAAATCAACATTATTTTAGGTGTTTTCAAAAAATTAAGGAACACTAATATATCTTTGTTCATTCAAGTAATCTATTTATGTTTCAGGGACTATTCAAACCTATACCTTGAAATTACAAACCTAAGAAAGAAGTACTGTGAGCAGCAACAACTGTTGACACAGGTATAAGTTGTTCTTTAAAGGGGAGATTTTTTTCTTGGAATTATTATTTTCTGGTGTTTTGTGCTTAAATATAAAATATTTACAATATGAAGTCATATGAAAACCAAATTGTAATTATACAAAGTTACAGTTGTACTTCTGGAACCTCCCACAAGCTTTCTGTTGTATTGTTGTTTTCCCTAAATACTGAAAATGGTGTCATAATTAAAAAATAGTCTCTGCTATTTTCAGGTACTCCATTTTATCTTGGATTTGATGAGTGAAAACCATACAGTACTAAAAAAGAGGAAAAGGTGAGTTTGCTGAGACGGGCTACTTTATTCTCTTGGCTAAAACATTTTCTTTATTTAGGTCCTATTTTTTAGTTCTGCTTATGTCTTAATGCATGGAATAAGTACGTGTCACCACAGAAAAAAAAGTACCTATTAAGAAAAGCATAATACTCTGCGGACCCTTACCACAGTGGGCATGGTAGGTCTCCATATTGCTACCAGGACACAGCTAGAGAGGCCCAGGTAGACAGACTCCAGCCAAGGCTACGATCACTTGGGAAGATCCTCCAAGCTCACCCCACTAACCAGGGCAAGGGCAGCAGCTGCAGAGACATCTCCACACCCTCCTGCCTTGCACCAACTCGGTTGGGAACCGCCCTCCCTGAGGTCCCCTCAGCACTCACAAAGGCAGTCTCTATCTTGCAGCATAGTCACTAGTAGAGAAACAACAGTTGACCCACTCTTATCTCCTTGTACTAAGATCAACTCCAAGTGGATCAAGGACCTCTACATAAAACCAGACACACTGAAACTATTAGAAAAGAAACTTGGGAAGACCCTGGAGGACATGGGCACAGGGGGAAAGTTCCTGAACAGAACACCAATAGCTTATGCACTAAGATCAAGAATTGACAAATGGGACCTCATAAAATTACAAAGTTTCTGCAAGGCAAAGGACACTGTCAGAAGGACAAAACGGCAACCAACAAAGTGGGAAAAGATCTTCACAAAGGACACATCCGACAGAGGGCTAATATCCAAGATATACAAAGAACTCAAGAAGTTAGACCCCAAAAACCAAATAACCCTATTACAAATTTTGGTACAGAGCTAAAAAAAAAAAAAAAAAAAAAAAAAAAAAAAAAAAAAAAAGAATTGTCACCAGAAGAAATTTGGATGGCCGAGAAACACCATCACTAACATCATTAGTCATCAGGGAAATGCAAATCAAAACAACCCTGAGATTCTACCTCACACCAGTCAGAATGGCTAAGATTAAAAGCTCAAGAGACAACAAGTGCTTGTGAGGATGTGGAGAAAGAGGAACACTTCTCCACTGTTGGTGGGATTGCAAAATGGTAAAACCGCTCTGGAAATCAGTTTGGTAGTTCCTCAGAAAATTGGGCATGTCACTTCCAGAGGACCCTGGCATACTACTCCTGGGAATATACCCAGAGGATTCCCCTGCATACAATAAAGACACATGCTCCACTATGTTCATAGCAGCCTTGTTTATAATAGCCAGAAATTGGAAGGAGCCCAGATATCCCTCAAAGGAGGAATGGATACAGAAAATGTGGTATATTTATACAATGGAATACTACTCAGCAATTAAAAATAATGAATTCATGCAATTTGTAGGCAAATGGTTGGATCTGGAAAATATCATCCTAAGCGAGTTAACCCAATCACAAAAGAATACACATGAAATGGAATCACTGATAAGTGGATATTAATGAGCCCAGAAGCCCTAATTACTCAAGGCACATCTAGCAATTCAAATGATTCACAAGAAGAAGAAAGGAGAGAACCCTGGGCCTGAAAAGATTGCATCCAGTTTTGTAGACCCAGAACAGAGAAACCGCGGGGGGAGGGGGAATGATTGGGGAATAGTTGGGGGGGAGAGTACTTATGCGACGTATGGTGGGGGGATCTGGGAAAGGGGAAAGCCTTTGGAATGTAAACAAAAAATACAGAAAAGAAAAAAGAAAAGAAAAAATATTAAAATAAAAAAGTGAGGACTAAGAAAAAAAAAGAAAAGCATAATGCACCATTATCCAGCAATAAACCCACAATAAAATAGAAAACCTGTTGATTACAAAACACTCAGTCATTTCTCCTTAGGAATGAATCATTTTAGGAAGTAAATGGATACAAAGCACTCTACTAATTAATAAATTAGTTATTGTGAATATGAATAGAAATGAAAACAAGCAAGAAATCCCACTGAGACTAGTGTTTAACATTAGGTTGCTGTGTAGGAAATAAAAGAGTGGAACACATGCAGAAAGAGCGATGAGAGAAGAAAGAAAAGGAAAGGATATAAGCAGTTAAAGATAAAGTAAAAAGGGAGCCGGGCGTGGTGGTGCACGCCTGTAATCGCAGCACTTGGGAGGCAGAGGCAGGCGGATTTCTGAGTTCGAGGCCAGCCTGGTCTACAGAGTGAGTTCCAGGACAGCCAGGACTACATGGAGAAACCCTGTCTCAAAAAACAAACAAAAAAAAAAAACAAAAAAAAAGAGATAAAGTGAAAAGGAGCTATAAATATGAACTCAAATACTGTATAACAGTCTCATTCCAAGGAGGTAGAGCCCCTAAAACCATGTAAATCAATCCAGGCTATATGCTTTTTTTGGAAGAAGCAAAAGAAGGAGGTAAGTGTACAGAGAAATGGGCAGGGATGGGGGAATACAAATATGAACAGTGGGGGACCAGACTGGCCTGCTGTATTGTCCTGAATATTATTTAAATACAGAAGAATGAAGCCTGAGTGAAGATCTGCAGCAAGAGTTGAAGTCCAAACTTGCTCTCTCACGTCACTGAATAGCTGACAGTGGGGCAAAAGTCTCTAACTGAAGATTTTTAATTAAATTTTATAATACTATCATAGTGTATGGTGATGGCTTTCTAATTACATCTTTCTTCTTTTTAGTTTGCATTCTACATGAGAAAGAATATTTCCATTTTCCTGATTATATCCAGTTAATGATTTCAGAATAGAATCATATGTTCATAATTTACTTGAAGGATTTTAATCTTTACTAAAATAGATCCATTAATAAGTATATGCAGACATCATTATTGTTAATATTTACTTTGAACACAGTAAAATGCCACAGGCTTTATCTGTCTGCCCCAGCTCTAGAATCAGGCATAATTCAAGGAACTTTACTGTTTGCTTTAGTTTTAGATTACAAGATGTACTAAAAATTTTAAACTGTTTGGCAGATGGCTAACATCCAGGGATATAATTCCAAATAATCACTGGCTCTTTTAAGTGACCTTTACCTTTGATTCTGAGACCTAAAGCACTAATTTTTAATGAGAATCATGACAAAGGATGAATAAAGTGCAAGTTAATACAACAGAGCTGGCTGACCATTACAACATTAATATAGCTTATGACAATAAGTTTATGTATCTTATTACAGGTCATTATCGTTCATATCTGAAGCTTCAGATTCTGAATGGAATCATCAGTATCTCCGTATTCCAGAGGACAAGAAGAAGGAAGCTGTAAGATTTTGAAGCAAAATAGTATTGGTAGACGGGTTCAAAATGAATATTTGTTGTTAAAGAAATTTCTACCACTAGTTCCTATCATTTTTATATAATTTTTAAGTAGTTTTGATGGGAACTGCAACAAATGTGATCCAAGAAATATTAGATACATACACAGAATCGTAGCCAACTCTCATTTTGTCTAACCTTTCTATTTAGATGGAGATCTTAAAAGATGGTTATGAACTTGTTGAAGACAAATATAAAACTCTCCTTGATCGGGTCTTACCAATTTTGAAAGAATCCAAAAAGTTAATTTCATCTGCAGACCAGCCAGGTGGAGATGATGGGTAAGCAGTTTTGTGTGCAATATATTGGTAATAAAACAGAATAATAGTGACATTATTTATTTGTATATATTTATTATATAATGGACTTGAATTCTTTTAAATGATTACTCACTTTCATAAACAACAAAAACTACCTACAAAGCTGTTTGACCTGAATTCTGAATTATTTTCTTACTACAGAACAGTAGTTCTTATATCACAACAGGATACATATATATATATATATATATATATATATATATATATGTGTGTGTGTGTGTGTGTGTGTGTGTGTGTTTGTATATATATATATGTTTGTATATGTGTGCATGTATATATAAATATACATATACATGTATATATAAATATATGTGTGTGTATATATATTTGTATATGTGTGTATATATATATAAATATACATATATATGTTCCACATGTTGATGATAACCAGTTAAAATTATTGCAGGAAAAAAGGTGACAATTGTTAAAAAAGGAAACAAGTTAAAGAACTTAAGATAAAATTCACTAGTAAGGTAATTGCCTAGCACACAAAATTCCCTAGGTTGAATGACTCAACTCTACAAAAAATAATTTAGTACACATTACAAATTTAATAAATGTAGCAAGTACACATTTGAATGAAAAAGAGGACAACAAAGTTGAGAAGGCCCAGTGAGTAAAGTGTTTGCTGTGGAAGCCTAAGGACCTCAGTTTGGACCCCCAGCATCCACACAAAAGCTAGTCATAGTGACAAAACTCCATAGCCCTGGCACTGAAGGAAAGAAACAGCCAGCTCACTGACCAGCCAGCATAGTTTATATAGCTCCACAGTCCATGGAGAGACTAACCCAAAGAACAAGTTAGAAATACATTTGGTATTGGCCTCTGCTCTCCACATTTATATATACAGGCAAGCATACATGCATATACATACACACATCCATACACCACATACCTACTGAATTGTTATTAGGGTTTCTATATATTTTAAATATTATAATTATATGATTTCCCCCTCTCCGTTCCTTCTGCTAACCCCTCCACATTACCACCCTCACTCACACATTCCTGTTTTTTTCTTTAATAGCTTTATATTTATATATTCATTAATATATAAATACAACCTGCTGAATATGTTTAGTGTTGTTTGTATGTATATGCTTTCAAGTCTGACAACTTGGTATTGGATAATTAAGGGCTTCATACCCGGGGAAGACTGAAACTCCCTCTTTCAAAATCCATTAGGTGTCTGTAGTTCTTGTCTAGGCTGGGGCTCCTGAGATTCCTCCCCCCCTTTTTTTTTTAGCAAGTCTGTTGGTGATGGTCTTGTTCAGGTCTTGTTTAGGTACCCATTATTGTAAGGTATCATGAGTATAGCTTCCCTGTCATTTCTAGGAGACACAATCTTACATAATATTTCTTGGTCCTCTGGCTCTTAATATCTTTTGGCCCCTTCTTTCACAGTGTTCCCTGAACCTTGGGTGCAGACATTGTGCTACAAATGTATCCTTTGAGGCTGTATACCCCACAATCAGTTCTCTGCATTTTTAAAAACTGTGGGGTCATTGAAATGTTTTCCTTCTGTTGCAAAAAGAAGCTTCTTTGATGATGAGGGGTTAAAGTTATAAGGATTGTGGTATCTAATATATAGTTAGAAATATATTAAACTATATATATTTTTTAACTTATATAGTTTAATATATAGTTCACTGGCTCAGTAAACTGGTGCTTATTGGTTCTCCTTTATGATTCATGACTTTGCTAGTTGGTAGTTAGTAGTTGGTAGGTGGATAAGTTTCTAATACCAGGCATGATTTCTTTCCTGTAGAGCAGGTCTTAAATCCAATCAGACACATTTTAGTTACCACCAAAATGTGGGTGACATTATTTAACCTTTAGCAATATCCATTCACTTTGGATACAGGACTTACATCATTGTTATTACATGAATAATTTTCTATGATTTCTTTCTAAATGTAACATTTAACCAATATTTAATAAGATTATTTGTGTATGCTAATTTTAAGCATGTTTTATTGCTGGGAAACAACTAGATATTAAGGTTTATTTTTAAAACATTTAAAGCATTGAGTGTTTAGACATTTGTTTAGACTGTTTGTTTGTTTGTTTGTTTGTATTTAAGATAGGTCCTCACCATGTAGCCATGTCTATCCTATAATTCACTATGTTTATCAGGCTAGCCTAGAACTCATAGAAATCTTTCTCCTACTCCCTCCCAAGTACTGATATTAAAGGCATGTTCCATCATACCTGGCCTTGTTTAGACATTAAAAAGAAACTACTAGTATATGTGGAAGTCCAGATGGAGTATTCTAAGTCTAATGCAGGAAGAAAAGAGATTTATAAAAGAATTTCTAGAAGGGGACTATGAAAGGAAAAGCCTTCTAGTTACCATTTGGAAGGCATATATTTATAAAATCACTTAAGGCAATATCAAAAGAAAACCCAAGATAATATTTTGGTAGGAATGAAATATTTGAGGGAAAGATCATTATAGCAGTAAGCATGAGTATACTATACCTTGGAATACAAAGGAGATTAGCAAACTGGTAAATCATTTGTGTCTAACAAATGTGTTTTCTTAGAGCAAAATAGTGAGAAGGAACATTTTTTAAGAACAAATTTAGAACAACTGTTCTTGAATTAAATTTTTGTATAGAAATTAGATAGGGAGATAGATAGATAGATAGATAGATAGATAGATAGATAGATAGATAGGAATATATGATATCTTAAAGCCAACAGTATGAAAGCCATCTGGGTAGTAAGTCTCATGTGGATAGGGGTAAATATTCCTAACAGTAGACACATTTCAAAATCAGAGTATACTGAAAATCATTACTAAAGAAAGAAGTAATTATATCTCAAACTTTATGGCCTCTAACAGCCATAAATTAAAAATCTCTAAAGTATCTATAACTATACAAATTTACCTGAAAGTTAACTTGATAATTTGTCTTCTTTTTTTTTAATTTTTATTTTCTATATTCTATGTTTACATTCCAAAGGCTTTCCCCTTTTCCAGTTTCCCCCCACCATACGTCCCATAATTCCTCTCCCCCCCAACTATTCCCCAATCATTCCCCCTCCCCCCACGATTTCTCTACAAAACTGGATCCAATCTTTACAGGCCCAGGGTCCTCTCCTTTCTTCTTCTTGGGAATCATTTGACTTGCTAATTGTGCCTTGACTAGTTAGGGCTTCTGGGCTCATTAATATCCACTTATCAGTGATTGCATTTCATGTGTAATCTTTTGTGATTGGGTTAACTCACTCAGGATGATATTTTCCAGGTCTAACCATTTACTTATAAATTGCATGAATTCATTATTTTTAATTGCTGAGTACTCTTCCATTGTATAAATATACCACATTTTCTGTATCCATTCCTCCTTTGAGGGATATTTGGGCTCCTTCCAATTTCTGGCTATTATAAACAAGGCTGCTATAAACATAGTGGAGCATGTGTTCTTATTGTATGCAGGGTAATCCTCTGGGTATATGCCCAGGAGTGGTATGCCAGGGTCCTCTGGAAGTGGCATGACCAATTTTCTGAGGAACCGCCAAACTGATTTCCAGAGTGGTTGTACCATTTTGCAATCCCACCAACAGTGGAGGAGTGTTCCTCTTTCTCCACATTCTTGCCAGCACTTGTTGACTCTTGAGTTTTTAATCTTAGCCATTCTGACTGGTGTGAGGTGGAATCTCAGGGTTGTTTTGATTTGCATTTCCCTGATGACTAATGATGTTGAACATCTCTTAAGGTGTTTCTCAGCCATCCACATTTCTGCTGGTAACAATTCTTTTTTTAGCTCTGTACCAAAATTTTTAATAGGGTTATTTGGTTTTTGGGGTCTAACTTCTTGAGTTCTTTGTATATCTTGGATATTAGCCCTCTGTCGGATGTGGCCTTGGTGAAAATCTTTTCCCACTTTGTTGGTTGCCGTTTTGTCCTTCTGACAGTGTCCTTTGCCTTGCAGAAACTTTGTAATTTAATGAGGTCCCATTTGTCAATTCTAGATCTTAGTGCATAAGCTATTGGTGTTCTGTTCAGGAACTTTCCCCCTGTGCCCATGTCCTCCAGGGACTTCCCAAGTTTCTTTTCTAATAGTTTCAGTGTGTCTGGTTTTATGTGGAGGTCCTTGATCCACTTGGAGTTGATATTAGTGCAAAGAGATAAGAGTGGGTCAATTCGCATTCTTCTGCATGTTGACCTCCAGTTGAACCAGCACCATTTGTTGAAAAGGCTATCTTTATTCCACTGGATGGTTGTGGCTCCTTTATCAAAGATCAAGTGACCATAAGTCTGTGGGTTCATTTCTGGGTCTTCAATCCTATTCCATTCATTGATCTACTTGCCTGTTGCTGTACCAATACCATGCAGTTTTTAACACAATTGCTCTGTAGTACTGCTTGAGGTCAGGGATATTGATTCCCCCAGAAGTCCTTTTATTGTTGAGAATAGTTTTAGCTATCCTGGGTTTTTTGTTGCTCCAGATGAATTTGAGAATTGCTCTTTCTAGATCTATGAAGAATTGAGTTGGGATTTTGATGGGATCGCATTGAATCTGTATATTGCTTTTGGCAAGATGGCCATTTTTACTATATTGATCCTGCCAGTCCAGGAGCAAGAAATATTTTTCCATCTTCTGAGGTCTTCTTCGATTTCTTTCTTCAAGGACTTGAAGTTCCTGTCATACAGATCTTTTGCTTGTTTGGTTAAAGTTACGCCAAGGTACTTTATGTTGTTTGTGGCTATTGTGAAGGGTGTTATTTCCCTAACTTCTTTCTCAGCCTGCTTGTCCTTTGAGTACAAGAAGGCTACTGATTTGCTTGAGTTAATTTTATAACCAGCCACTTTGCTGAAGTTGTTTATCAGCTGGAGAAGTTCTCTGGTGGAGTTTTTTTGGGTTGCTGAAGTAAACTATCATATCGTCTGCAAATAATGATAGTTCGACTTCTTCCTTTCCAATTTGTATCCCTTTGAATTCCTTAAGTTGTCTAATTGCTCTTGCTAGAACTTCAAGTACTATATTGAAAAGATATGGAGAGAGAGGGCAGCCTTGTCTTGTCCCTGATTTTAGTGGGAATGCTTCAAGTTTCTCTCCATTTAGTTTGATGTTGGCTACTGGTTTGCTGTAGATTGCTTTTACTATCTTTAGGTATGGGCCTTGAATTCCTGCTCTTTCCAAGACTTTTAGCATGAAAGGATGCTGAATTTTGTCGAATGCTACTTCAGCATCTAATGAGATGACCATGTGGTTTTTTTCTTTTAGTTTGTTTATGTAGTGGATTACATTGATGGATTTCCGTATATTGAACCAACCCTGCACCCCTGGGATGAAGCTTACTTGATTATGGTGAATGATCGTTTTGATGTGCTCTTGGATTCGGTTGGCAAGAATTTTATTTAGTATTTTTGCATCGATATTCATAAGAGAAATTGACCTGTAGTTCTCTTTCTTTGTTGGATCTTTTTGTGGTTTAGGTAGTAGCGTAATTGTGGCTTCGAAGAATGAGTTGGGCAGTATCCCTTCTGTCTCTATTTTGTGGAATAGTTTGAAAAGTATTGGTGTTAAGTCTTCTTTGAAGGTCTGGTAGAATTCTGCACTAAAACCATTTGGTCCCGTACTTTTTTGGGTTGGGAGGCTTTCTATAACCCCTTCTATTTCTTTAGGGGCTATGGGACTATTTAGCTGATCTACTTGATGCTGATTTAATTTTGGTATTTGGTATCTGTCTAGGAAATTGTACATTTCCTGCAGATTCTCCAGTTGTTTTGAGCATAGACCTTTGTAGTAGGATCTGATGATCTTTTGAATTTCCTCAGTTTCTGTTGTTATGTCTCCCTTTTCATTTCTAATTTTGTTAATTTGTATACTGTCTCTGTGTCCTTTGGTAAGTCTGGCTAAGGGTTTATCTATCTTGTTGATTTTCTCAAAGAACCAGCTCCTGGTCTTGTTGATTCTTTGTATGGTTTCCTTTGTTTCTACTTGATTGATTTAAGCCCTGAGTTTGATGATTTCTTGTCTTCTACTCCTCCTTGGTGAATTAACTTCTTTTTCTTCCAGGACTTTAAGGTGTGCCATTAAGTTGCTAGTGTATGCTCTCTCCAGTTTCTTTTTGGATGCACATAGAGCTATGAGTTTTCCTCTTAGCACTGCTTTCATTGTGTCCCATAGATTTAGGTAGGTTGTTCCATCATTTTCATTGAATTCTAAAAAGTCTTTGATTTATTTTTTTATTTCTTCCTTGACCAAGGTGTCATTGAGTAGAGTATTGTTCAGTTTCCATGTGTATGTGGGCTTTCTGTTGTTTTTGTTGCTATTGAAGACCACTCTTACTCCATGGTGATCTGATAGGAGGCATGGGATTAGCTTGATCTTCTTGTATTTGTTGACATCTGTCTTGTGACCAATTATATGATCAATTTTTGGAGAAGGTACCATGCAGTGCTGAGAAAAAAGTATATTCTTTTTGTTTTCCTTTTGCTATCTGGTTATTTCCGGTGTTAGTTGGCCTTGTTGTCACTGGCTGGTGTTTGAATCTCCCGTGAGGCTGGGCTCACCTATTGTTTCTCTACTGGTGATTATGCGTGACCACTGCTCTAAGGGACTACGAGCTGGCTGCCACCTGCTGCCTGGGTGCAAGGCTGGAGGGCTTGGAGAAGTCCTGCAGAGCCTTGGCAGCACTGGGCTTGCCTGGTGGAGAGAGAGCCTGGCGGATCCCCCTGCGCGATGGCAGCCCCTGCTTGAGTCTGTCTACCTGGGCCTCTCCAGCTGTGTCCTGGTTGCAATATGGAGGCCCACCGCTACCACTGCTCCAAGGGACCACGAGCTGGCTGCCACCTGCTGCCTGGCTGCAAGGCTGGAGGGTGCAGAGAAGTCCCACAGAGCCTCTGGGCCTGCCTGGCAGCGAGAGCCTAGTGGATCCTCCCGCGCGACAGTAGCCCCGGCTGGAGTCTGTCTACCTGGGCCTCTTTAGCTCGATAATTTGTCTTCTTAGGTTCAATGTGTAGGTATTCAAATGTCTGAGAGATTTCTAATTTTCAATTCAGAAAAACATTATTGCCTGCACCAATTGTACCTTGTTCCTACTCCTTCCCATGGAAACCAGAACAGGGCCTTGGATCTCCTAGAACTGGAATTACAGACAGTTGTGAACCAATATATCGGTGCTGAGAATTGAACCCAGCTCTTCTGGAAGAGCAGCCAGTGCTGTTGACCAGTGATCCATCTCTCTGCCCCCTGACTGGAAAGAAATCATTAATACTGTGATGAAATTAACCTTTGCTATAGTTATATACTAATCAGTGGAAAATTTAGGTTGCATTGTAGCTTTTATATATTTACCTTGATATAAGCTTAAATAACTTGTAATATAACAAAGAACTATTTTATTTTACCTTTAGATTTCCTCTTTTAAATGACAAAATAATCCCTATACTTCTTTCTCAATTAAAATTAAGCTGACACAGTTTAGGGCCAGTATTTATTCATAAATGATATGCAGTTGTATGTATACATATGCATTATATTTATCTAGTCATTGGTTAATTGAAACAGTGGAGATAAGATATATGTGAATATAGGTTATATTATAAAATTTCTACAGTTAAGGTTTATGTTGTTATTTATACTGCAGTTACTGTTATTTATTTACTATCATAATCTTTTATGAGAGCATTTTCATTACCTCAATGTGATTTTTTATTCCCATTTATAAAACTTAATTGTCTCTAAAATATAAATTTGACTCTTCTGGATACTTCATATCAATAGAATCATATAAGTGATCTTTAGTGTTTGGTTTATTTCTCTTAGCATTTCTCCAATGTTCATTTATGCTTCATCAAAGACTAATAGTTTATTTTTGTTGCTAAATAATCATATGATCTACAAAGTACATTAGAGCATTGTGTCATATATAAATGAAGTTAAAGGAGCACACATTGGCACAATATAAATTTTTATCTGATTGTTGTGAATCTGCTTATATAATATAAATGCATATACTATAGGCCATGTGATTTGACTTCTTCTCTGCACTATTTTTCAGAGAACATCCTAAAGTGTTGGTTCAGGATAAACCTGTGAATGAAGAGTCATTGACCATTCAGTTGGATTTGACCATACCAGTTTTACCAGAACAAATAATTGAAGAATCTGTTGAAGAAGAACCTAAGGATATTTCTTTGGAATTAGATCTTTCTTCTCAGGATTCTATTTTGATGAAAGATAAACCAGACAATTTGAATAACAGTATAATTAACAGGTATTTGGTATCCTCCATCTTTAATCTAGGTACTCATTTACATGGTTTTGAAAACAATGTTTAGTGGTTTGCCAAAAGAAGCATGATGTGATTAAAGAAGCTTTTCCCATAGATACTTCAATTCCTGACATTATCATTGCTTCTCATGTATTACAGATGTTCTGATAATACATTGACTGTTTCTCCTCTGGTATTAAATGAGAGCCTAGCATTGTCAGTGTAAAATACTCCATCCTATACCTAATATTAGCCGTGATATTAGAGTGAAACTTCCTGCTTGGAACTGAACTATAAGAAAAAAGAAGACATGTCTTAATTTTCCTGAAACTCGAAAGTTGTGTATGCTTCAGCAAAAATCCTACTAAATTGGAGCCACAAAGACTCCATTGTCAGCACAACTCTGTCCTGGGGATGTCTGCCTAAGTTTCACCTTCATCAGCAGTGCTTACAATTGTCTGTTTGAATGCTTTATCATCTTATATTTGTATAATTCATTACTGGTTCTCATTTATTGCCTAACCTCAGAGGACAAATATCACAGCTAGTTCCTTATACACTTTATATATAAATATCCTCTTGTCAGACACACCCAAAAGAGCTTCCTCAGCTTGACCCCAAACTAAACTGTAGACTCTTAGACATATGCATGAAGTAAGAACTCTAGACACTAAAATAATCTACCTTTTAGTGTACTGAATCTCACCAGATACATAACAAACCATGACAATGACAGTATTGACTAGGATGATTATTTTGAGCTGGATTAACATTGACAAACTTGGCTATTAAAGCTGAGTCCAAGATCTAGAAGATTAAGAAATATATAGGGAGAAACAAAGGATTCTTCTGCTATTAGCATACAGGAATTTAATAGCCTCTTGAAATCAAGTTGAGTATCAATGTTGATTGTAATAATTGATATAAATACAAATGTTTCTCTGAACACTGGATTGCCTAATGAATGGCAAAATGCAATCAAGAGCCTCCAAAGGAACGTAAAAAAGTGTATAACAACTTTGCTTACTGACAGCTAATATGTGTGTCCCACTTACTCAAGTATGTGACTCTCATCTTTTTATGAGACTCCAACTGGACGTTCTTCATACAGAGGAATCAAGTCATTTCTAAGCCTAAATCTTAATGTTTACAATATCATAAACATAAAAATATTTTAGTCATTTTAGGTCAGTAAGTAATATTGTTGTGGTCCCTTGGATCATAGTTTTCTGAGACAGTGATTTATCATCTTTATTTTGTATTAAATGATCAAAACACAGTCCTGTGGCTATTGACAGCTCTCTTGGGTTGAAACATACTCCCTATTTAGAAATGGACTAAGATGATCTTTTTCTTCCATCCTTTTCTGGAGTTCACCAGGTTGAAAACTCTGAAATTTCAGTGAGAAGTAGGCTACTCTGTGTTATAACTGCTATATCTGTTCTGAAATATTACAGCAGTAGGCTTTATAGTCTAGAAATGTGATGTCTGTAACTGAAAAGTGTAAAAAGTGAAATATTGTCTTATAGTTTCTTTTTTTTTTTTATTTTTATTTTTTTTCCTTTTTTTTCTTTTTTTTTTTTTTTTAATTTTATTTTCTATATTCTATGTTTACATTCCAAAGGCTTTCCCCTTTCCCAGTTCCCACCCACCATAGTTCCCATAGTTCCTCTCCCCCCCATCTGTTCCCCAATAATTCCCCCTCCCCCCTCGGTTTCTTTACTAAACTGGAAGCAATCTTTACAGGCCCAGGGTCCTCTCCTTTCTTCTTCTTGGGAATCATTTGACTTGCTATTTGTGTCTTGAGTATTTAGGGCTTCTGGGCTCATTAATATCCACTTATCAGTGATTGCATTTCAGGTGCATTCTTTTGTGATTGGGTTAATTCACTCAGGATGATATTTTCCAGGTCTAACCATTTACCTACAAATTGCATGAATTCATTATTTTTAATTGCTGTGTAGTATTCCATTGTATAGATATACCACATTTTCTGTATCCATTCCTCCTTTGAGGGATATTTGGGCTGCTTCCAATTTCTGGCTATTATAAACAAGGCTGCTATAAACATAGTGGAGCATGTGTCCTTATTGCATGCAGGGGAATCCTCTGGGTATATGCCCAGGAGTGGTATGCCAGGGTCCTCTGGAAGTAACATGCCCAATTTTCTGAGGAACCGCCAAACTGATTTCCAGAGCGGTTTTACCATTTTGCAATCCCACCAACAGTGGAGGAGTGTTCCTCTTTCTCCACATCCTCGCCAGCACTTGTTGTCTCTTGAGTTTTTAATCTTAGCCATTCTGACTGGTGTGAGGTGGAATCTCAGGGTTGTTTTGATTTGCATTTCCCTGATGACTAATGATGTTGAACATCTTTTAAGGTGTTTCTCGGCCATCCGAATTTCTTCTGGTGAGAATTCTTTGTTTAGCTCTGTGCCCCATTTTTTGATAGGGTTATTTGGTTCTTTGCGGTCTAACTTCTTGAGTTCTTTGTATATATTGGATATTAGCCCTCTGTCGGATGTGGGGTTGGTGAAGATCTTTTCCCACTTTGTTGGTTGCCGTTTTGTCCTTCTGACAGTGTCCTTTGCTTTGCAGAAACTTTGTAATTTTATGAGGTCCCATTTGTCGATTCTTGATCTTAGAGCATAAGCTATTGGTGTTCTGTTCAGGAACTTTTCCCCTGTGCCCAAGTCCTCCAGGGTCTTCCCAAGTTTCTTTTCTAATAGTTTCAGTGTGTCTGGTTTTATGTGGAGGTCCTTGATCCACTTGGAGTTGATCTTAGTACAAGGAGATAAGAGTGGGTCAATTCGCATTCTTCTGCATGTTGACCTCCAGTTGAACCAGCACCATTTGTTGAAAAGGCTATCTTTTTTCCACCGGATGGTTGTGGCTCCTTTATCAAAGATCAAGTGACCATAAGTCTGTGGGTTAATTTCTGGGTCTTCAATCCTATTCCATTGATCTACCTGCCTGTTGCTGTACCAATACCATGCAGTTTTTAACACAATTGCTCTGTAGTACTGCTTGAGGTCAGGGATATTGATTCCCCCAGAAGTCCTTTTATTGTTGAGAATAGTTTTAGCTATCCTGGGTTTTTTGTTGCTCCAGATGAATTTGAGAATTGCTCTTTCTAGATCTATGAAGAATTGATTTGGGATTTTGATGGGGATTGCATTGAATCTGTAGATTGCTTTTGGCAAGATGGCCATTTTTACTATATTGATCCTGCCAATCCAGGAGCAAGAAATATTTTTCCATCTCCTGAGGTCTTCTTCGATTTCTTTCTTCAGGGACTTGAAGTTCCTGTCATACAGATCTTTCACTTGTTTGGTTAGAGTTACGCCAAGGTACTTTATGTTGTTTGTGGCTATTGTGAAGGGTGTTATTTCCCTAACTTCTTTCTCAGCCTGCTTGTCCTTTGAGTACAAGAAGGCTACTGATTTGCTTGAGTTAATTTTATAACCAGCCACGTTGCTGAAGTTGTTTATCAGCTGTAGAAGTTCTCTGGTGGAGTTTTTTGGATCGCTTAAGTAGACTATCATATCATCTGCAAATAATGATACTTTGACTTCTTCCTTTCCAATTTGTATCCCTTTGACTTCCTTATGTTGTCTGATTGCTCTCGCTAGAACTTCAAGTACTATATTGAAAAGATATGGAGAGAGAGGACAGCCTTGTCTAGTCCCTGATTTTAGTGGAATTGCTTCAAGTTTCTCTCCCTTTATTTTGATGTTGGCTACTGGTTTGCTGTAGATTGCTTTTACTATGTTTAGGTATGGGCCTTGAATTCCTGCTCTTTCCAAGACTTTTAGCATGAAAGGATGCTGAATTTTGTCAAATGCTTTTTCAGCATCTAATGAGATGACCATGTGGTTTTTTTCTTTTAGTTTGTTTATGTAGTGGATTACATTGATGGATTTCCGTATATTGAACCATCCCTGCATTCCTGGAATGAAGCCTACTTGATCATGGTGAATGATCGTTTTGATATGCTCTTGGATTCGGTTGGCAAGGATTTTATTTAGTATTTTTGCATCTATATTCATAAGAGAAATTGGCCTGTAGTTCTCTTTCTTTGTTGGATCTTTTTGTGGTTTAGGTATCAGCGTAATTGTGGTTTCGAAGAATGAGTTGGGCAGTGTCCCTTCTGTCTCTATTTTGTGGAATAGTTTGAAGAGTATTGGTGTTAAGTCTTCTTTGAAGGTCTGGTAGAATTCTGCACTAAAACCATCTGGTCCCGTACTTTTTTTGGTTGGGAGGCTTTCTATAACCCCTTCTATTTCTTTAAGGGTTATGGGACTGTTTAGCTGGTCTACTTGATGCTGATTTAATTTTGGTATTTGGTATCTGTCTAGGAAATTGTCCATTTCCTCCAGATTCTCCAGTTGTTTTGAGTATAGGCCTTTGTAGTAGGATCTGATGATCTTTTGAATTTCCTCTGTTTCTGTTGTTATATCCCCCTTTTCATTTTTAATTTTGTTAATTTGGATACTATCTCTGTGCCCTTTGGTTAGCCTAGCTAAGGGCTTATCTATCTTGTTGATTTTCTCGAAGAACCAGCTCTTGGTTTTGTTGATTCTTTGTATGGTTCTCTTTGTTTCTGCTTGATTGATTTCAGCCCTTAGTTTGATGATTTCCTCTCTTCTACTCCTCCTGGGTGAGTTAGCTTCTTTTTGTTCCAGCGCCTTCAGGTGTGCTGTTAAGTTGCTAGTGTATGCTCTTTCCAGTTTCTTTTTGGAGGCACTCAGGGCTATGAGTTTTCCTCTTAGCACTGCTTTCATTGTATCCCAGAGATTTGGGTAGGTCGTACCTTCATTTTCATTGAAGTCTAAAAAGTCTTTGATTTCTTTCTTTATTTCTTCCTTGACCAGGGTGTCATTGAGTAGAGTATTGTTCAGTTTCCATGTGTATGTGGGCTTTCTGTAGTTCTTCTTGCTATTGAAGACCACTTTTACTCCATAGTGATCCGATAGGAGACATGGGATTAGTTCGGTCTTCTTGTATTTGTTGAGGTCTGTCTTGTGACCAATTATATGATCAATTTTTGAGAAGGTACCGTGCGGTGCTGAGAAAAAGGTATACTCTTTTGTTTTAGGATGGAATGTTCTATATATATCTGTTAAATCCAATTGGTCCAAAGCTTCAATTAGTTTCACTGTGTCCCTGTTTAGTTTCTGCTTTCCTGATCGGTCCATTGAGGAGAGTGGAGTGTTGAAGTCACCTACAATCATTGTGTTAGGTGCGATGTGTGCTTTAAGCTTTAGTAAAGTTTCTTTTACGAATGAGGGTGCCCTTGCATTTGGTGCATAGATGTTCAGTATTGAGAATTCTTCTTGGTGGATTTTCCCTTTGACAAGCAGGAAGTGACCTTCTGTGTCTCTTTTGATGACTTTAGGTTGAAAGTCGATTTTATCTGATATTAGAATGGCTACTCCAGCTTGTTTCCTGGGACCATTTGCTTGTAGAACTGTCTTCCAGCCTTTTACTCTAAGGAGGTGTTTGTCTTTGACACTGAGATGTGTTTCCTGTATGCAGCAAAATGTAGGGTCCTGTTTCCGTATCCAGTCTGTTAGTCTGTGTCTTTTGATTGGGGAATTGAGTCCATTGATATTAAGAGATATTAAGGAATAGTAATTATTACTTCCTGACATTTTGGGAATTGTTATTATTATTTGTATTTGAGTGGTTCTCTTCTTTTGGGTTGGATGAGATGGGGTTTCTATCTTGTTTCTTCTGGGGTGTTGTTTCCCCCCTTGTGTTGGTATTTTTCCCCTATTATCCTTTGTAGGGCTGGGTTTGTAGATAAGTATCTTGCAAATTTGGTTTTGTCGTGGAATATCTTGGTTTCCCCATCTATGGCAATTGAGAGTTTCGCTGGGTATAGTAGTCTTGGCTGAAGTTTGTGTTCTCTTAGGGTCTGCATAAGGTCTGCCCAGGAACTTCTAGCTTTCATGGTCTCAGGTGAGAAGTCTGGTGTAATTCTGATAGGTCTTCCTTTATATGTTACTTGTCCTTTTTCTCTTACTGCCTTTAATATTCTTTCTTTGTTTAGTACATTTGGGGTTTTGACTATTATGTGACGGGAAGTATTTCTGTTCTGGTCCAGTCTATTTGGGGTTCTATAGGCTTCTTGTATATTCATGGGCATCTCTCTCTTTAGGTTGGGGAAATTTTCTTCCATAATTTTGTAGAAGATATTTGCTGGCCCTTTAAGTTGTAGATCTTCATTCTCATCTATCCCTATAATCCTTAGGTTTGGTCTTCTCATTGTGTCCTGGATTTCCTGAATGTTTTGGGTTACCAGCTTTTTGCATTTTGCATTTTCTTTAATTGTTGAATCCATGGTTCCTATGGTATCTTCAGCATCTGAGATTCTGTCTTCTATCTCTTGTATTCTATTGTTGATATTTGCATCTATGACTCCTGATTTCTTCCCAAGGTTTTCTATTTCCAACATTGTCTCCCTTTGCGATTGCTTAGTTGTTTCTACTTCTGTTTTTAGATTTTGTATGGTTTTGCTCAGATCTTTCAGTTGCTTGTTTGTGTTTTCCTGTAATTCTTTAAGGGATTTTTGTGTTTCCTCCTTTATGACTTCTACTCGTTGACCCATGTTCTCTTGTATTTCTTTGGGTGATTTTTGTTTCTCCCCCTTATTGGGATTCACTTTTTGCTCTATATTCTCCTGGATTTCTTTAAGTGATTTTTGTGTCTGCCTTGTATGGGCTTCTAGTTTTTGATCTATTTTCTCCTCTATTACTTTAAGAAATTTATCTAAGTGATCCTCAATCTGCATCTTTACCAGTGATTTTAGATCTGAGTCTTGTTTTTCTGGTGTGTTGAGATATCTGGGATTTAATTGTGTTTGTCTTGCAATGGCTTCTAGCTTTTGATCTATTTTCTCATGTATTACTTTAAGAGATTTATCTAAGTGTTCCTCTATCAGCATCCTGACCAGTGATTTTAGATCTGAGTCTTGTTTTTCTGGTGTTTCGGGGTATCCAATATTTATTGCTGTTGGGGAACTGGGTTCGGATGCCGCCATATTGCCTTGATTTTTGTTAGTAGCGATCTTACGTTTGCCTTTTGCCATCTGGTTAACTCTGGTGTTAGTTGGTCCTGTAGATACTAGCTGGTGCTTGACCCTCCTGTGGGGTTGTAAGGCTATTTCCCAGTGACTGGGATACCTGAATCACTGTCCTGCGGGGCTCTTGCTCACAGATTGCTGACAGGTGGCCTGAGTCCCCCGAGGTCTTAACCTCAGGATATCCCAGGTATTTGGTTCCGCCTGTTGGGCAGCTGCTCTGCACTGCTCCTGCTCAGGGTTCGCTGTCTGATATCCTGTTTCCCCAGGGGTCTTAAAGTTGGGATATCTCAGTTATCTGGTTCCGCCTGCTGGTCCCAAGCTGCTGGGAAGCTGGCTGGGTCCGGTTTCCAGCTTCCCTGCCACTGGCTGGATGGGAGGCTGGTTCGGCCTCCGGCTGGGTCTGGGTACCTGGCACACTGGCTGACTCTGGCTTCCTCACCACCAGCTGGACGGGAAGCTGCAGGCAATATGGCAGCTGCCTGCAGGGAGCTCGGGGTCCGCCCCGCGCGCGAGTGCAGAGTGCACCCGCTATTCTGTGCCCAATTCCCACTCCAGGCCTGAGTCCCCGAAGGTCTTAAGCTCGGGCTGTGTCGGGTACCTGGTTCTGCCGCCGCCGCCGGATGGTTCTGAGCACCTGGCACGCTGGGTGACCCTCCGGCTTCCCCACCACCAGCTGGGCGGGAAGCTGCAGGCAATATGGCAGCTGCCTGCAGGGAGCTCGGGGTCCGCCGCGCGAGTGCAGAGTGCACCCGCTATTCTGTGCCCAACTCCCACTCCAGGCCTGAGTCCCCGAAGGTCTTAAGCTTGGGCTGTGTCGGGTACCTGGTTCTGCCGCCGCCGCCGGATGGTTCTGAGCACCTGGGACGCTGGGTGACCCTCCGGCTTCCCCACCGCCAGCTGGGCGGGAAGCTGCAGGCAATATGGCAGCTGCCTGCAGGGAGCTCGGGGTCCGCCCCGCGCGCGAGTGCAGAGTGCACCTGCTATTCTGTGCCCAATTCCCACTCCAGGCCTGAGTCCCCGAAGGTCTTAAGCTCGGGCTGTGTCGGGTACCTGGTTCTGCCGCCGCCGCCGGATGGTTCTGAGCACCTGGGACGCTGGGTGACCCTCCGGCTTCCCCACCGCCAGCTCTGTCTTATAGTTTCTTAGTTAAGAACCTGGTATGATCTTTTCAGTTTCTTGTCTGTTGGATTTTTCTGAAAGGTTGTTTCTTAGAAGTAATAATACCATGGTTTGCATCTACCTTCACTCCCCATCTCTGTGTTTTTCATTGAAGGGATAAAATGAATGATAAAATGAATGTGCATCATACTGAAGGAAATTTGTTTGATCTAAATTCATTACTATCTAGGAAGGCATTGAATTATGACTCTGATCATTTCAGCGAGGTAAGCTCATCAACTCAAATTTGTGACTTTCCTGCCTTTTTATTGATTGCTCAAAAAGTGGAATGTTATATAGAAATTAGCACTAAAAATATCAAGCTTTGAATGTAAAAATCCTTGTGTTTTTACCTTGGCTTTTCCAATTCGGTATATTTCATGTTTACCTAGTTTTCAGAAAACATTGTTTCTCTTGCTTATAGCAACATCACAATTTGTCTTTATGTGATAGTTTTCCTTTCTCTCATAACTTAAACTAGTAAATATTAAAGTATTCCATGATATAAGGTTATGATGTTTTGTTTATAGTGATTTTATGATTCCAAAGTTCCTATTTTCACAGTATGTACCAGTGCTGTACAAAATGTCTTATCGTGACATCTAGATGTTTAGATGTTTATTTATGTCATTCTGTTTAGAGGGTCTTTCTTATAATTTCTTTTCAGCCTGTCTGTTATGAACTTCCTATTTTAATGAAAAAGAAATATGAAACTTTATTCAATATGGGTATCATGGCTGAAATCAATATAGATCCATGTCTCTTCTTTTTATGCATCATCTGTTCAGACATTTACTGGTGAATATTGGCATAGTAAATTATTAGCAGGAAATCTTTTCCATTAAATGAACAGTATAAGTTTAAGGTGCATTGTATTGTCTCATTGACCTATTTACATTTTTCTCAAGTGCCTTAATACATATTAATTACAAAACCTGTCCAGCACATTATATTTTCAAGATTTTAATACTTTATAATTATACATTAGAAACCTGTCTAGTCAAGTACAAATACTTTGTTCACACATTTACAAAATAAGTACAGATAATTAATAATTGGCAAGCTTTATACAATGTCACAATTATTTATAGCACACATACATATAGTCCCAAGTAATTGGGATGCTGATGCAGGAGAAACTCGAGACCAGGAGTTCAAGGCCAGCCTAGACCATACAGTGAGAACTTTTCTCAACGTTTTATTGGCATATGCTTCTAAACGAATTGCTGTTTCCCTTGGCAATTGGTTTGTTTATGAGTTACACAAAGGAGAGTCTTACCATACCCAAATCTATATGGTCATAACTGGGAGAATTTAATTGGCTTTTACAGTGTGGATATCCTGAAATAGCACACTTTTCTTGAGAACTTACCTCAAGTGTACACAGGAAGACCAAAAAGGAACCTAATATGTTTGTTAATATTCTTTCCACCAGCTATCAGTTGCAGGCTTCCATGAGACACTTTCTTTTTTTTTAATTAATTTATTTGTTTATTTACCTCCCAACTGCTGTCCTCCTCCTAGTCCCCCCCTCCCAGAGTCCTTCCCCCCATCCATACTCCCCTTTGCCTCTGAGAAGATAGGGCTCCCCTGGGTATCTCTCCACCCTGGTGCTTTCACTTCTATCCTTGATTGATTCTCCCTATCACACTCCCCTTTCATTTCTCTCCCTCTCTTTTTTTCTGTCGTGCCATTTGCCCTAGCATTCCTCTTCTGCTTTGTTCTATTGTCTTTCCCATGTCTATCCATTAAAGGCCACTTGAATTACTTTTTCCATTCTAATGGACCCTTTTCTAGTTTCTTGACCTTTACCAATATTTATTTCTATTATGATACATCTATTTAACAGTTAGAGACTAGGAGCCACATATGAGAAAGATCATGTGATATTTGGTTTTCCAGTTACACATATTCTCATAAATTTAATTATTCTTTATGACCAAAGTAATTCATCGAGAGACACCACCCAAGGTGGGAGTGGGGACCAAGAACATGACTGAGATAGTAAGACTGGCATAGCATTAGTATCACCACACCCATTGTTTTTAAAGATACAGAATCCTGATCCTTTTTCCTTTTTTTTAAAAAAAAAGATTTATTTATTTATTATATGTAAGTACACTGTAGCTGTTTTCAGACACTCCAGAAGAGGGGATCAGATCTCGTTATGGATGGTTGTGAGCCACCATGTGTTTGCTGGGATTTGAACTCAGGACCTTCAGAAGAGCAGTCAATGCTCTTAACCGCTGAGCCATCTCTCCAGTCCCCAACCCTTTTTCTTATGCCATAACTTTATAATTGGGTATGAAAACATTTCAAGGGAAAGTCTGCATTTTAGTCTCTGACTCTGCCAGATATCTGACTACTAAATGTACTTGTGTATTAATATTGGATCAGTAACCCAAATTTTATCAAAGAAAAATTGAATTTTTATTAATCATTTTATTTACATTTCAAATGTTATCACCCTTCCCAGTCTCCACTCTGCAAACCCCTCTCCCCATCCCACATTTTCTTTCCTTTTAAGAGGGTGCTCCCCATAAATGCACCAACTCTCAGCTCACCCCTCCAGCATCCCCCTTTATCGGGGCAACAAGCTTCCACAGGTCCAAGCACCTCCCCTCCCACTGATATGTAGCAGGAACCATGTACCCGCCCATGTGTACTCTTTGGTTCGTGGTTTAGCCCCTGGGAGCTCTGTGGGCTCTAGTTAGTTGATATTGTTGTTTTTCCTATGGGGTTGCAATGCCCTTCAGCTCCTTCAGCTATTCCCCTAACTCTTCCTTTGGGATCAAATTGTTGGCTGTGAGTATCTGCATCTGTCTTAGTCCAGTGCTAGCAGAACCTCTCAGAGGACAGCCATACCTGGCTCCTGTCTGCAAGAGCTTCTTGTCATCAGCAATAGTGTCAGGGTTTGGTGCCTGCAGATGGGATTGATCCCAAGGTGGGGTGGTCTCTGGATGGCCTTTCCTTCAGTCTCTGCTCTATTTTTTTGTTCCTGCATTTCCTTTAAATGGGAATAATTCTGGGTTAAAATTTTTGAGATGGGTAGGTGGCCCCATCACTCCACTGGGGGCCAGCCATGTCTATGTACTAGAGGTGGTATCTTCAGGCTCTATCTCCCTGCTGTTGAGTATTTCCACTAATGTCATCCCCATTGGGTCCTGGGAGCCTCTCGCATTGCTGTCCTCTGGGACTTTCTAGTGATTCCCCAAGTTCCCCCACACACCACTACTACTTATTTCTATCCACTCTCATGGCCCTCTGGACTTCTCTCCTCTCTTCCCATACCTGTTCCTGCGCCACCTCTTCCTTCCCCTCCCCCTCCCACCCAGGTCCCTCCCTCCCTCTGCTTCCTGTGATTATTTTGTTCCCCCTTCTAAGTGGAATCAAAGCATTCACACTCTGGCCTTCCTTCTTGTTAAGCTTCATATGGTCTGTGAATTGTATTGTGGGTATTCTGAGGTTTTATACATTTCATTATATTATTTTATTACTATATGTAATTAATATATAATTACATGACTTACCTCCCTGCTGCTCCTCCCAAGTCCTATCGGCAAGGTTTTAGGTTATGAAATAGCTGTAGGTGTTTTTTTCTGGAAATTAAAAGAGAAGTACAAAAAAAGATGAGCATCCAGTTTTTTTAAACTGTCTTTATTAAAATCTTCCTCAGCCTGGTATGGTGGCATATATGTTTAATCCCAGCACTTGGTAGGCAAAGGCAGAAGGATCAATGTGAATTCTAGGTCAACCTGGTCTATGGAGTGAGTTCTAGGACAGGCAGGACTACATAGAGAAACTCTGTCTCAAAACAAACAAAACAATCTTCATTGCTGAGTGAGGGTGGGTACATAGAACAAGCTAAAGGGATGGGACTTGGGCAGGGCTGGAGGGAGATAAGTCATGTAATTATATATTAATTACATATAATGATAAAATAATGAAATATATAAAATAATAAAATTAAAAGAAAATCCTCACTTACTTACAAATAATAAGGAAACACAATTCCTCCTAGCAACTGTCTTTAAAAGTATACTCACAGATCTTTCTCTTAATTTAGTAAAATCTTATTGTTGCTGTTTTAAGAGAAAAATAAAACCTTATCCTCTCAGAATGATTTCTTCAACCAGGGAAGCTGTATAAATAGAAACATTATTTTTCATCATTAACCAATAATGGGGCTAGACTCTGAGAGAATTCATTCTTGTTATCTTGTTTAGACAGGAATGATTTGAAAGAAGTATTATTTCCTTTTTGCCAAGCATAGTAGTTGTTTTTGGTGAGTCTCATTATTTAGGTTAAAACATGCATTTTCATATACAGGATATACTGTGCTTTCTTCTGTTTTGTCCAATAATACTGGTAGATATTAGTTCAAGTTAAGGGAAAAATAAACCTACATGGTATAGTTGGCTGTAGGTGTACTGTGAATTGTTTTTTCCCTTCTGAATAACAGCAGTTAGAAAGAAAAAAACAACTTTTAGAAAACAAGATAAACAGTAATGTCTTTTCTTAACTGTGTTAATCTCTCAAGAAATATGCTTTGGGTGTAAAGAATTGAATGTGGAGCCTAATATTTGTGAAACACACCATACTCTCAGATCCTCAAGGGAAATATTTTATCTCAGTTATTTAACTTCACTAAAAATGATATGCTGATAATGATTCTAGTGTTTTCTCTTTTTGCTCAGAGTCTAAGTCTAATGAAAAATGAAGAAGAGAAAAGTCTGCTTGATCCCAATGAGGGAAAAGGTACAAAAGAATATTTATAGAATGATCAGAAAATATACATCTTACTTCCAGGCTCACAAATGACTATCCATATGATAGTCGCAAACCATTTACCATTTGAAAGCCCCAGTCAATTTGTGTATAAACTACTTTTTTCATATTATAAGTTATTTTAAATAAGATTTTGTATATGAAAGAGCCCTGATGATGACTATGTAAGCTTAAGGGAGAATATATTGTTGTTTGGCTGATTTAAAAAGCCATGACAAAACATCAAAAGGATACAGTATAAGATTTTTTATTTTTCACGTGACATTAAAATTTTGTTTTCCGAAAATAGGTCATTTAATGTTTACTAAGGGCAGTCATTCACAGTTAGCATTATATTTTATGGATAATGAAATCTACCAAATTTATGTTCTGTTGGTTAGTGCATCCTTAATTCTAAATGTATATTTGGATGTAATTAGATCTCTTTTCCTATACAGAAGTACCAAAATTGATAGCCTATAGAAAGGCTGATAGTTTCTTCTGAGAATAATCGTACATTCTTCTTGGGTAAGATAACCAAACTGAAGAGTGTGTAACTCAAAAGATTAGCATAACAATGTCTCCCATGAAGCATTTATAAGTTTAAGACTTATGAATTATACTTTGTCTCAAATTTTCTCCTCCTATATTACATGTAACAAAGCACTGTCTCTCCACAGACAAACATATGAGACAATATATGGAAAAACCTGAGCTTTTCCTCTTGGATGGGACACCAATATGTGATTTTGGAGAAAATCTTCAAGATTATGACATACTTTTGGATGATCTGAAGAACCCACCAAATGTCATATCAGCTTTATGTGACCATGATTATGTAACCTCCAATATGTTCACGCCACAAGAAGATACTACTGAAAATGTTATTCCCCAGTTATGTATGGAAGCCAGTGGAGAATCCAGCATGCTTCCGTTTCTCTTTCTCAACCCTGTTACTAATATTTTTTGAAGAGCATATTGACATCAATCTTCTGTTACTATCTATTTTGAGTCTCAATGAATGTCATTACCTCTGGGGAAATAGACAGTCCATGACTGCTGACTAGTATAGTCTCCTAGTATCTAAACAAGCTTCGGCAACTAGGATAAAATTCAGACCACAAGAAAACATAAGGAATATATCCAAATTTTAATATAATAAAAGTTATTTGTTTAATTTTTTAAACCAATAATGTTTTAATACTTTATTTGTTACTAGAACAGAGATTAGTGTTGCTGCATTATTCTAATTAGAAATTTTCTGTAGCTAGACTTTGTTTATAGTAAAGAAACAATTATTACAAGGTTTAAAAGCAAGGTTTGGAGTTAATGAAAATGCTGTTATTCATAGATTTTACAGACATTTTTATTCTATAGCTTTCCACTTTACTTCAGTCTTACACTATTTTTAATTCCTAAAGAAAGTTACAATTTCATCAGAATATGATAGTCTTTCTATATAATGGCCATCTCATATACAATCAAATTCAACATATTGACTCTCATCTGAAACATTCAACAAGAACTACAAGAATCAAACTCTAGCAAACATTTTCTTTAAAAGCATGCAGAAACCCAAGAGCAAGATTTATTTGAAATTAGGGTTAAAAATTCACAGTCAACCATTTCTCAACTATATCTGTCATTTCCACGATAATCTCTAGTAATATCAGTATTCTTTGACAGATATGTAATTATTTGATAGAATATTTATCTTTCAGAAATAGTATGGTTTTCCCTAAGCCTGGAACAGTTTTCATACAAACTATTCCAACACCAACAACTTTCATACATGCCTAAACATTGAGCAACTTAACACTTAGAATCTAAGGTAATTTGTTTAGTTGAAGAAGCACTTTAGACTATGTTTAAGGTTTTATGTTAGTAAACTGAATACTAAAGCATCAAGCTTCTAAAGGGCTCAGTCTGTAACACTTTCTTACTGCTTTATTCTACCTGCTAAATGGTCTATAAATTAAGTTGGTTTTTAGCCCTTTTATTTTTTCAAAGTTTAACATGTTCTTCAGTAGGCTTACTAATGAACTCAGCTTTAACAGGAAGGGGAGATATATCATTATTTTCAGTATCTATTTTTAAATGTATATTTGTTTAAATAAAATGGTTTGTGTAATTTTGAGAATTCTTAAGGAAAGCCCAGATTTAATTTAGTTATGGCTGAGGTTTTGATATGCAGTAGTGAACTAGAGTATTTCAAAAACTGAAAAACATCTTGTCACTGTAATGTTATTTAAGTCAATAAAGAGTTGAGCATACTTTTCATGGCATCATATCCTTTGTTGTGAACCAGGGTCTGTGATAATAAGGAATGAATCTTCAAGGCTGCATGTACATGTACTAAGGAGAATGTGTGACACACATATTGATTTGTGTCTGTGCTATTTTCACTTCAAAGAACTTATAACTCATAGGGAGGAAACTTGGACTTGGTACTGTAATTTTTTACTTCATAAGCCATGTCTTCTGGGTTCCCTCTCAATGCATATTAAGTCCACTTCAACTCCATTTTTATCATATTTTTAAACTAGCTTACTAACTAATGAGTTTCCATAAGACTTTTTGATGTATCCTTAGTATTAGTGAGTTAGCCACTCTTTCACCCGCAATCATTGGGCCCCCATCTCCATTTAATTCTCCTTTTTATTAATTTGTTTATTAACTTTGCATCCCAATTGCATCCTACCTTCTTCTAGTCACCCCCTCATCCAGCCCCCTCCCCTCCTTTTCTGATTATGGTACACTCTGGATGCCAACCCACCCTGGCACATCAAGTCACTGCAGGACTCATCACTTCTCTCCCAGAAGCAAGACAAGACAGCCCAGTTAGGGAAACATGATCCACAGACAGGCAACATAGTCAGGGATAGCCCTGCTTCAGTTGTTGGGGAAGCCACATGAAGACCAAGCTGCACATCTGCTACATATGTGCAGGGAGTGGGGGAAGGGGGATAGGTCTAGTTTATTATGCATGCTCTTTGGTTAATGGTTCAGTCTCTGGGGATCCCTAAGTGTCCAAGTCAGTTGAGTCGCTATCACCTCCAAGTGCCTCAATCCTTCCTCCAACTCTTCCACAAGACTCCCTGAGCCCTGACTGTTTGACTGTGGGTATCTGCATCTTTTTCAGTCAGCTGTTGGGTGGAGCCTCTCAGAGGACAGTTATGCTAGGCTCCTGTCTGTAAGCATAACAGAGCATCATTAATAGTGTCATGGATTAGTGCTTGCCCATGGGATGAGTCTCAAGTTGAACCAGTCATTGGTTAGCCATTCCCTCAGTCTGCACTCCATTTTTATTCCTGCACTTCACTTCATATAGGCAGGAAATATTTTGGATCAAAGGTTTTATGGGTGGATTGGTGTCCTTCTCCCTGGCTATAGGAGGTGGCCACTTCTGTTGAAACACATACTGGATATTCTACAATCCCTCCAATTAATTTGTTTTAGCTCTATTGTGATATGGCAGATTTCCTAATGAGTTTTCATACCCTCTTCCTTTGTGTCTAGCCTTCTCTCCCTATACATCTCCTAATTCCCCTCATATTCCAGTGATTCTGCTGGGTGACTTACACACGTGTTTCAACAGTTTTGCCACATAATGAGTGAGACCGCCACTTTTTTCTTGGTAACTGTGCTGGCTAGTTTTACATTAACATGAAACAGGCTAGAGTTACCTGAAAGGTGGAATATCACTTGAGAAAATGCCTTCATATGACCCAGCTGCAAGGCATTTTCCTAATTAATGATTGATGGATGAGGGCCCAGTCCATTGCAGGTTGTGTCACCCCTGGACTGTTGGTCCTGGCTTCTATAAGAAAGCAGGCTGAGCTCACCAAGAGTAAGAAGCCAGGAAGCAGCCCCCCTCTGTGGCCTCTGCATCACTCCCTCCAGGTTCCTGACCTGTCTGAGTTCCTGTCCTGACATTCCTGAATGATGGAGTATTACCTGAAAGTATAAACCACATAAGCCTTTTTCTCCACAACTTGCTTTTGGTCAATGTTTCATCACAGCCATAGAAAAACTTAACATGTAACAATAACCAAACAATCAGAAACAAAAATACTAGTAACTTCTGAAACTTTAAGAGCTTTGATGACCCCTATCAAGTCATCATTAACTGTTACTTTGTATTTTTTTCACTTGCCCTATCTGAAGCGCAGTTTTTATCCTCTTGCTGTACTTCTATAATTGCTTGATTTTTTTTCCATAAAAGTGCAGTTCTGATTTTTCTATTATGTCAACAAGGCCATTTTTTCCACTTTAGTCAGCAGCACACTATCTGGGTGTGCTCGCATTTCCCAAAAACCCTGTCATGAGCTTGACAGTCATATCTCACTAGAATATAGAGATTAGCAAGAAAATCAATTAGCTATTCTGAAGTGCATGAAGCCATGAGGCCATTATTTATGAAGAACTATGATTTTATGTGTTAAACAGAAGAAAACATTGAGGAAATAGAAGAGTATCTTGCAGTCAATCTGTAAATGTTGGAAATTAGACCAATGGTACCTAAACTAAACAAACTTACTAAACTTAGCAAAATTTTAAGATTTTAGGCTGCCAAATAAACATATTTTGTCTGGATTCCTTTCCATTTTGTCCCTCCTTTCCTCATTCCTGACCTCTCTCCATGCTTCTCACACTTTTTTTCTTTCCTTTTCTTTGTTTCTGATGAAGTCTTGTCATATGGCCCAGATTGGCTTAAGTTTCATGTGTAGTTCATATCTAAAACCCACGATCTTCCTGCCTCAGCTTCTCAATTGGCAAGATTACAGTCATGAATACTGTGTCAGATTGACATTTCTCTCTTTTTTTAAATTGGATATATTCTTTATTTATATTTAAAATGATTTCTCCTTTCCAGGTTTCCCCCTCCCCAAAACTCCCATAAGCCATCGCCCCTCCCCCTGTTCCCCAATCAAATCCCTCCTGCTTCCCTGTACTGGTATTCCTGACACTGCTGCATCAAGTCTTTCCAGGCCCTCTCCTTCCTACTTCTTGGACATCATTTGATATGTGAATTGTGTCTTGGGTATTTCGAGCTTCTGGGCTAATATCCACTTATCAGTGAGTGTATACCATGTATGTTCTTTTAGGATCTCACTTAGGATGATATTTTCCAGTTCCATCCATTTGCCTAAGAATTTTGTGAATTCGTTGTTTCTAATTGCTGAGTAGTATTCCATGGTGTAAATATACCACATTTTCTGTATCCATTCCTCCATTGAGGGACATCTGGGTTCTTTCCAGCTTCTGGCTATTATAAATAGGGCTGCTATGAACATAGTGGAGCATGTGTCCTTTTTACATGCTGGGGAATCCTATGGGTATATGCCCAGGAGTGGTATAACAGGGTCCTCCAGTAGTGTCATGCCCAGTTTTCTGAGGAACCACCAGACTGATTTCCAGAGTGGTTGTACCAGCTTGCAATCCCACTGGCAGTGGAGGAGTGTTCCTCTTTCTCCGCATCCTCTCCAGCACCTGCTGTCCCCTGAGTTTTTTATCTTAGCCATTCTGACTGGTGTGAGGTGAAATCTCAGGGTTGTTTTGATTTGCATTTCCCTGATGACTAAAGATGTTGAACATTTCTTTAGGTGCTACCCAACTCGTTCTATGAAGCCACAATTTCACTAATACTAAAACCACACAAAGATCCAACAAAGAAAGAGAACTTCAAACAATTTCCCTTATGAATAATGAGGCAAAAAATACTCAATAAAATTCTTGCCAACTGAACCCAAGAACACATCAAAACAATCATTCACCATGATCAAGTAGGCTTCATCCCAGGGATGCAGGGATGATTCAATATACAGAAATACATCAATGTAATCCACTACATAAACAAACTCAATGAAAAAAAAACACATAGTCATAGCTAATGGGTGATTAGCTACCTTCCTGTGCCACTTGGGGAATGGGTTTTATTTTTCTAAGGTCTGGAAATAAGGTGGTATGTTTCCTGGCCTATGTTCATACTTTCTGACTTTCCAACTATTTCTTTTATGAGAACAGACTGATGAGTTCACTGCATGGCTAAAAAATCCTGGAAAATACTATGCATGTTCAGCAGGAAATTTCTTTAGTTTCAGATCCAAGCCCACCTAAAAAGATTCAGAATGCAGCACAAAGGACACATAATCATAACCAGACATGGTGGTGTAAGATGTAAGCCCAGCATTGGAGCGGAGACATCCAGAAATTGTTGCCAGTCCAATGGACTTCCAGTTTAGAACAATGAAAGCAATAGTGGAAAAGTTGGTGTGTGTGTGTGTGTGTGTGTGTGTGTGTGTGTGTGAGAGAGAGAGAGAGAGAGAGAGAGAGAGAGAGAGAGAGAGAGAGAGAGAGTTCTGGTAGAGTAGTGGTTCTAAATTACTAAAAAAGATTCTTTGAAGGTCAGGATTTCATACATAAAGACTCAATGGGAACAAAAGCAACTTAAAACTCTAGTGAGGTAGACTGAATGTATTACACATAGCACGAGGTTCACCCAGCCAAGGGGATTAGTTCTGTATGAACCCACAATGGATATATAAACATATATAGACTGTGTATAAAATTACTGTCACTCTGGAGTTTGTGAAGAAGGATGATATTTAAAGCAACTACACTTAGGGAGTGTCTCTTTATTGTCCTGTATAAATGGGAAATCAAATAAAACTTTCAACCTAATGAAGCATACCCCTATTAAGTATAGCAAACTACAAATAGGGCTTATCTTTCTCTTTAAAGAAATAAAATATAAATGTCTTTACAAAGGCATCATGAGGAATACGAATTAAAACTAATCATTTCTTGTCATCAGAGATGCGGCTACTGACAAAATTCAGTCAACAAACTTTCCCACTGTGAGATATGGGACACCCTCCCTGTCTTAGGGTTTTACTCCTGTGAACAGACACGATGACCAATGCAAGTTTTATGCAAGACAACATTTAATTGGGGCTGGCTTACAGGCTCAGAGGTTCAGTCCATTGTCATCAAGGCAGAAACATGGCAGCATCCAGGCAGGCATGGTGCAGGAGGAGCTGAGAGTTCTACATCTTCATCTGAAGGCTGCTGGTGAAAGACTGACTTCCAGGCAACTAGGGTGAGGGTCTTAAGCCCACAACCACAGTGACACACATACTCCAACAAGGCCACACCTCCTAATAGGGTCACTCCCTAGGCCAATCATATACGAACCATCACTCTCCCAATGCAACTATATCCATAGTCTTAACAATTAATAAATTTTTTCTTTGTAGGATCTCTTCCAGTGTACTAAACTCATACTATGAAGCACTCAAGTGCCTCTAACTCTCTCACTGTCCATTTGTATTGAGAGATATGGGTTTAATGGTACAACTGATGGAAACTACTTATGCCAGAAGAAATGATTTCCCTAGAATGACTGGAAAATAAAACATCCCTGTATGGTAAACTTTGACCAGACTCAAAATCTGGAATATTAGAGACCAAAGAGCACCACTGGTCCCAGAGAATGTCAAGTTCTAGCAGAATGAGGAACATTTATGCTCATCCTTAAATCTTTAACCTCAGGCAGGGTGAAAAGAAATAACCCTGCGTGACTATTCTGAAATACGGAAGGCGGGTGAGTGTGTGATGAAACTAGGATTCTGAAAAAAATAGAGAAAAGCAATGCAGAAACTGGCAGCTACCGGCATTTCCAGGCTCTCCATCAGCAGGAGGATGGAAGGACGAATAGAAGTGGCTTCACATAGGATGGAGATCTCATTGGGCTTACTGTTCCTGGGACACCTAATAGTGCTCACCTATGGTAAGGCAGGACATTGATACATTACTACCTCTTTTTCCTCTGGCAGAAAATGTGAGTATAGACTTTGAGTGTTACTGAGAAAAACTTGTTTCTCATGGGTAGTCACAGTTACCTGCAATTCTGCAGGCTTTCTGAATGTTGGGCAGAAGGGGGAAGCCATTAAAGTCTGGTAAAGATTCCAGAACCTGTCTTGGATAGAAATTGAAAGGGTTCTTCTCTTAGAAAGTATCTGTATGACTTTCCAATATTTCAGGAATGTCAGAGGACTCCAATGTCGTGCAAACCTCCCATATTTTCCTTTTCCCTTGAAATTCTATAATTATGACTAACTTTCCATTTCCAAACTTTGATTCTTGCTACAATATACACCTCCCCAATGAATAAATGCTGTTGAGTAAATAGATGTAACCTTACAAGTAACCTCTAGCTAGGGATGGTGGGACACCTTCAATCCTAACTGTTGAGAGGTAGAGGCACTCTGATCTCTGTGATGTCAAGGACACTTTCATCTACCTAGAAAGTTCCAGGACATGTAGGGTTACATGGTGAGACTCAGTTTGTAAATAAATAAATAGATAAAAGTAACACATACCACTGATTGGAATTATTTACAAGTGGTCAGCACTTGCTATTCATACACTTTTGGAACACAGACATTTACTGATATCCATGCTACTCTACGACTTCTCACGATCAACCTAGAACACATATTATTCCTTTTTTCATGTCAGCATTTCAAACGCCTGAAGAATGGAAGGAACTTTGTCCTTTTAACTTTCTTCTCTAAGCTAAATATCTCTAGTTTCTTCAGCTAAAGGATGTGGTACATTGCTAGCTGCTGGAATAACTTACTTCCTTCTGGACATAGTAGCCCAATTGTAGGGTCTGTTTGAAGAAATTTAATTCTAGATACATAGCCCAGCAGAGTCAGTGATATCTCATAGTAGCATTATTTCTGTGACTCTTCTTCCACATTCATTTACTATTCAAGAAAATGAAATGCCTTTTCAGGAAACTAAGTACAAGTAATAACCACTTAAGAGTAAGTATAGGGTAAAGCCATTCTTGCTGAATTTCTACTTGCTTCATCTTCCTATAGGGTGACATTGACTCAAACATAATTTGAAGTACTCAGCAATGATGGGCTCTGTTTATTTGCTTGTTTTTACTGAAGTTGGCTTCTCTAATGGTTTAAATATTCCATGTATATTCCAAGAGCTCCTGGGGAGACAAAGCCTGTAGATTCAACTTCAATGTCCTCATTAGTAGATGCTCTGGTACTTAGCAATGTATCTTGGAAGTTGGATAGCATAACCTTACTCCATGCACAAGGCATCATATTCTATCTGCTTAACTGATATATGTACTAAAAAAAAGATTTAGTTGGTAATTCCTTGCATTTTGAAACTATATCTACCAGAAAAGACATTGCCAAAAAAATCTGTCCCTGGCCCCAGTTGAATAAAATACAAAGTCATCAAGAGTTACATATGAAAAACTCTAATGCAGTGGGCCCCCATATCTTTTTGCCTTTGGACTCTCCCCAACTCCTCAGCCCATTGAGAGGCAATTTTCTTTGTTTTCACCACACAATAACTAGCATAACCTGTGCTAGAGAGTTACTCGAGTTCTTTCCTTTTCCAGACCACGCATTGATGAAATCTTCTCCCCTCAGAATATCATTTTCTAATATCGTTTTGATAAGAACTAAAGGAAATGAAAAACAAAGAGAAACGAGAAATAAGGACAAAAGTCAGCTAGACTTACTTGCAAAGCACATGTTTCAAATCTAATAGCTAATGATTTGGTTAAATAGGAACATATGTCCAGAATTTTTGCTTCACCTTATGTTTCACCTTAAGAGTCTTCTATTGCTCATCTCTTTTACCCTGCCAGAAAAGAACTTCATTTTATGTCCCAATCCCTTAGCCTTTCTCTCAAGTGAGTCTGTTTCAAGCAGCAAGCTGCAGAAAATGAAGTACTGCAGTTTCCACTATTGACCATTTTTCTTCCTGCATCTCATTTGAAAATAGTGAAAGAAAATATTACCTATAGAATATTATAGAATTCCTAAAGATTAGTCTACCCTAACTCTACATAATATTTAGGGGGGAAATGGATCCTTCATGGTGGTAGTGACTTACCGAGGGACACCTCCTGGTAATACAGTGGCATAAAAGGAGCTTGAAAGCACTAGAGCTAAAGATTGGTAAAGTACTTGTCTTAGGGACTGACTCACGTTGATGGGAAAGTTAACATACCAGAAGAGCACAGTGATGAAGAGAGTGTGATGGAAGAAAGGGTGGTTCCCAGAAACCCATTAAGCCTGTCACTAACACCCTCACTTGTCTGTGTTGACTTTTTTGATTTTGTTCCCTGTCTTTAGGCCATCCCACCCTAAAAACGCCAGAGAGTGTGACAGGGACCTGGAAAGGAGATGTGAAGATTCAGTGCATCTATGATCCCCTAAGAGGCTACAGGCAAGTTTTGGTGAGATGGCTGGTACAGCACGACTCTCACCCTGTCACCATCTTCCTACGGGACTCCACTGGGGACCATATCCAGCAGGCAAAATACAGAGGCCGCCTGCAAGTGAGCCAAGAAGTTCCTGGAGATGTGTCCCTCCAACTGAATACCCTACAGATGGATGACAGGAGTCACTACACATGTGAGGTCGCCTGGCAGACTCCTGATGGAAACCAAATAATAAGAGATAAGATCATTGAGCTCCGTGTTCGGAAATGTAAGTCACTGTGAAAGTAGAAATGCATTGGTAAGCAAAGACACAGTAGAATAGTGTAATCCTATGAGAAACTGAGTGGCCTTGGTTTCTATGTACATGGGTTTTCTGTAATTCTATTTGCTAATCACAGGCCCCTTGGGATCAGTACCTCATAAGAAATTTAAAAAGTGTTGAAAAATACCATATTTTAAAATGCCACCCTATCTCTGCCATATTCACTAAATTCTTTCTTTCATTCTTTCTTTCTTTCATTCTTTTTTCCTTCCTTCCTTCTTTCTTTCCTTTCTCTCTCTCTCTCTCTCTCTCTCTCTCTCTCTCTCTCTCTCTCTCTCTCTTCCTTCCTTCCTTCCTTTCTTTCTTTCTTGGGACGTAGTTCCCACCAACTGCACTTCCCAATTTACCACAAAACTTGCAAACAGAAAAGCTAAACTCTATCCATTTATACCCAACCATATAAAATTTTCTGTAGCAGCTGGCCCTGCTGCCCTTTCCTTTCTCCTCCTTTTAACCACTTTTACTTGGGGTTTCTAGTTTGTCTACATGACTATTCCTATGTTACTTTGCTGGCTCTTTTATTCACTACTTTAAGTGTTCTCGAAGTTTCTATTACTGCTGTTGTACACCTAGAGTAGACAACTTTGTTCACTTCACCCAGCTTGAATATTTACATTTCTAACCTTCCGGTCTACAGGTTGTCTCTCTCTTCTCTCTTTACTTATTTCTTTTCCAATACAGATGCTTTTTAGTTGGATGTAATACCAATGAGAATTTAATGATTTCTTTCTGTGTGTTTTTGAGGTTGTTACCAGAAAATTATTACCTCTACTCATATATTGAAGCATTTCCCTATGCTTCTTTCTAATAGATTCAGAGTTCCCAATCTCACATTGAAGTTCTGAATCCACTTTGGTTGATTTTTACACAGGGTAATAGAGGTCAGGTTTGAATATTAGTGATATCCACTTTCCCCAGTACCATTTATTGAAAAGGTTATTGTTTGGTGTGATTTTGTACATTTACAAGTAATTACTTGGTTTCATACGTGTTGTTTATTTCCAGGACTCTGTTTTACTGACCTGTGTCTTTTTATAGCAGTATCGTGCTGGTTTTGCTTATTATACTTCTGTGAAATGTTCCAAAATCAGATATTGTAATGACTTCAGCCTTCTATGATAACTGTACATCTAAATACTATAGACATTTCAAAGTTACATTCATCTAATTAATCTTGAGTTATGAGTGTGAATAATTTATTTAGAATACTATAGTCTTATGAAATACATTATTTGTAAGTATTTCTCCATTATTCATATTGCCTTTTTACAATTTTTTAGATTTATTTTTATGTGCGTGTTTTGACTACATGTATGCCCATGCACCATATGTATGTCTGGTGCCTAAAGAAGTCTGCAGAGTAATCAAATGCTCTCTATCTGGAGTTATAGATGTTTGTAAGCCATCATGTGGGTGTTGAAACCAAATCCAGGTCCTCTACAAGAGCAGCCAGTGCTCTTAAATATTAAGCCATCTCTCCAACCCAACATGTTGTCTTTTTATTTTGATGATAGTACTCTTTAAGGCCCTAAAGTTTCTAATTTTATTGAAGTCTAACTTATTTTTATCTTAGTACTTGTGTTTTGTAGCATGTCCCACCAAACATTTCTTAACATGCATAAAATCTGGCAGAACTGAGTAGTGGAGGCACTTGGGCTTGATCATTTCTTTGGTAGCAGTTGTTTAATTAGCAATCCAAATGTTTTTTACTTGTTTAAATTCTGTAATTTTATTTCCTGGTTCATCTTTAAAAATTAACATTTCTGTTTTTAAAGGTTTATCATTTTATACATATGAGTGTTTTACCTTCATGTATGTGTCTTAGTTACTTTTTATTGCTATGATAAAATACTTTAACAAAATTATGAAGTAAATAGTTTGAGCTTACAAATTTTTTTACTAATATATAAATTATTTTATTTATTTACATCCTAAATGTTGCCCCCCTGCAGCATTTGTTGTACCTCCTCCCAGATCTTTTACCCCATCCCCTTTGCCTCTGAGAGGGTGCTCCCCCACCCCAACCCTGGGTATCCCTCTTCCCTGGATTAGAGACCATGATACCAAAAGCAAAGGCATGGCTGCAGGAATACCTAAAACCTCACATTATGATCTGAAAGCAGGAGTCTGAGAGTGAGGGCATGGGGAATGGCACAAGTCTTTTGAAACTTCAAAGCCCACCTCCAGAGATATATTTCTTCCCACAGGTCCACACATCCTAAGCCTTCCCAAGCTATTGCATCAACTAGCGATCAAGTTTTCAAATATTTCCCACAGGAACCATTTCCATTCAAACCACCATAATATGCAGGTACCAAGTGCCTGCCTGGGGCTTGTGGAGGTGAAAAGACTACATAGATTCCCTGGAACTTGATCTATGTATGGTGATGTGTGCTTATGCCCATGCTGGAAGCCAAAAGCAGGTCCTCTGTAAGAGCAAAAAGAACTCAACCACTGAGCCAGCACTCCAGGCCTTACTTGTAGTTTTATTTTATTCAGTTGGAAAGAATGCATTATTTCAGATAGTTTTAAAATTTTACTGGGATTTGTTTTTATATAGAGAATCTGGTCTTTTGCGAGTAATTCTCCATGTGCAGTTGAGAATAGTATCTACTTTGCCATTATTATATCAAATGTTCTACATATGCCACAGTTGGTTAACAGTGCTGTTCAAATATTGAACCTGTTTCTCATTGTTATACTCATCATTTAAAGTGAGATATTGAATTCAAATTATTAGTAGTTAATTAACTGTGTCTCCCTCATATTCTACTAATCTTTTCTTCATAAATTTTGGGGGCTGTATTAATACCAGTATATATTTACAAGTGAATTTTCTCCTTCACAAAAATAAATTTTTAGGATTACAAAATGTTTTTCTCAAATTCAATTTGTCTTATATCAGTATAGTTATTCTATCTATATCTTGTCTAAAGACTGCATGATATGCTTTTTGACATTCTTTTACTTTAAAACCTTTTTTTTCCTTTGAGCGCTAAGCAAGGATATTATATAGCTAGATATGATAATTTGAGATTCTGCCTTTAAATCTGAGATTTTCTACTGATATTTATCTAATTATTAATAAAGTAGTATTTTGTCTACAATTTTCTATTTGTAATCTTTATTCTTCATATTTATTTCTTTATTTCCCCATTGCTTCTACCTTTGATGTTTAAGAGATAATTTCTAGTATATATAGTTCAATTATTGTTTAGTTTACTGTGCTGCATAGTTTTATATCAACTTCATACAATCTAGTCATTCTGTATGAGAGAAACTTAATTGAGAAAATGTCCCCAGTAGAATGATCTGTGAAGCCTGTGATGTATTTTCTTGGTTGATGATTGATGTGAGAGGACTCAATTCACCACAGACAGTACCAGCCCCTGGGTTGGTGGTCCTGGATCCTGTAAGAAAGCCAGTTGAGGGGGGTTGGAGAGATGGCTCAGCGGTTAAGAGCACTGACTGCTCTTCCAGAGGTTCTGAGTTCAAATCCCAGCAACCACATGGTGGCTCACAACCCTCTGTAATAAGATCTGACCCCCTCTTCTGGGGTGTCTGAAGACAGCTCCACTGTACTTACATATAATAAATAAATAAATTTAAAAGAAAAAAGAGAAAGCTGGTTGAGTAAGCAACATTCTTCTATGGCTTCTACTTCAATTCCTGCCTCTAGATTCCTAACATGAATCCCTGCCATGACTTCTCCAAGTGATATAGTATGACCTGGGGCTTATAAGCTAAAATAAACCCTTTATGCCCCAAGTTTCTTTAAGTCATAGTATTTAATCACAGCAATATAAATCCTAACTAAGATATTTATTAAGTATTTTCATTATTTTCTATCAGTGGGATATCAATACTTAATTTATTGGATTTATTCCTATTTAATTTTTATAATATACAAAAGATTGTTTCTATTCAGCTCAATTTCTTCTCCTTTAATTCTACCATTACTGTAAATTACATCTTAGTGTATTATAATGGTATAAGTATTGATTTTGAATTATTGTTTTGTAAAGTACTTTTTTTAAGCTGGGTTACAAAAGTTGATTTAGACTCAACACTTAACTGTTAACACTTAATCTCTACTGGTGCTTTTTTATTTCTTCATATTAGTTTTAGATATTATCCACTGTCCCTTTCTATAGCTTAAATAATGCCTTTTGACATATCTTATGGGTCCAATCTACTAGAGAATATTCTCATGTACATTATTTATTTAGGAAATATTTTTATTTTTCCTCCATTTTCATCTGGGGTTTGTTTGTGTTTTAGATGGGGTTTTTCTATGATGCCCAAAGTAAATTCATACTTGCAGATAGAACTATAAGCACGTGTTCTTCTTATCTGTTTTTTATTTGTTTAATTGATTGGATGGTTGATTGATTGTTCAGAACTTGGTGATTTTAAACAAACTAATGTATTGTCTTGTGTATTTATTGTCATAAGTAGACACTGAACTCACTACTTGATTAACGTAAAGATTAGTTAATGACATATTAGAGATATTCTTAATTTCTAGGAGCAAATAAATCATGTATTATTTACTGGAGAACAATGTTGTTTGTTAAGATACTAGTGTATAGCTACTTTATAATTATGGCAGTTTTGTTATTTAATTTTTATTTTCTATATTCTATGTTTACATTCCAAAGGCTTTCCCCTTTCCCAGTTCCCCCCCACCATATGTCCCATAATTCCTCTCCCCCCCCCAGCTATTCCCCAATCATTCCCCCACCACGATTTCTCTGTTCTGGGTCTACAATACTGGATCCAATCTTTACAGGCCCAGGGTCCTCTCCTTTCTTCTTCTTGGGAGTCATTTGACTTGCTAATTGTGCCTTGAGTATTTAGGGTTTCTGGGCTCATTAATATCCACTTATCAGTGATTGCATTTCATGTGTATTCTTTTGTGATTGAGTTAGCTCACTTAGGATGATATTTTCCAGATCTAACCATTTACCTACAAATTGCATGAGTTCATTATTTTTAATTGCTGAGTAGTACTCCATTGTATAAATATACCACATTTTCTGTATCCATTCCTCTTTTGAGGGATATCTGGGCTCCTTCCAATTTCTGGCTATTATAAACAAGGCTGCTATAAACATAGTGGAGCATGTGTCTTTATTGTATGCAGGGGAATCCTCTGAGTATATGCCCAGGAGTGGTATGCCAGGGTCCTCTGGAAGTGGCATGCCCAATTTTCTGAGGAACTGCCACACTGATTTCCAGAGCGGTTTTACCATTTTGCAATCCCACCAACAGTGGAGGAGTGTTCCTCTTTCTCCACATCCTCGCCAGCACTTGTTGTCTCGAGTTTTTAATCTTAGCCATTCTGACTGGAGTGAGGTGGAATCTCAGGGTTGTTTTGATTTGCATTTCCCTGATGACTAATGATGTTGAACATCTCTTAAGGTGTTTCTCAGATTATGGCAGTTTTTAATTTTATGCTAATATGAAACCTAAGACTAACTGTGTGTCCTTATGCCTCTTATATTTTTATGAATATCAAAAACCTTTATGAAAGGGTATGTCATCTTTCACTGTGGGAAGACTTTTCAAACTTCCTAGAGAATATCTATTTGTGAACATTTCCTTTAAAAATTCTTGGTATCTTCTTCCCTCAAACTGATATCCATTCTTTTAGGCATCTGTATAACAAGTATTCTCCTAGCCATAGGGAAAGACCTTTTACTATAGGTACTAAATAAAACAAACCTTTGAATTCATGAGGATTTTTTTTTTCAAAAATAATTAAATAGGTCAAATAAAGATAGTATTTTTGGAATGAAATGTTTACTCTTGTATCTGGAATAAGGTATTAATTTTATTACCTCTGAGGTAAGCTGAAATGCCTCAAAGCTTCATGTTATTTAAAAAAACAGCTGTTTCTCTTTCATAAATACCTCATAATTTCCCATAAACCAATTTCCAAAATTCTTGGGAAAATGACAAAATCAAAATATTTCAGATAAGCCTTTATTTCTGTGAGGGGATGAATTTTTGTTTGTATGTGTTCTTTCTGCCCTTCATTTTCTTTTCTTTTCCTTTTTTATTGGATATTTTCTTTATTTGCATTTCAAATATTTTCCCCTTTCTAGGTCTCCCCTTTGGGAAACCCCCTAACCTGTCCCCCATCACCCTGCCTCTATGAGGTTGCTTACCCACCCACCCACCACTCTCATCTTCCCACCTTAGCATTCCCCTATACTGGGGCATCAAGTCTTCACAAGACCAAGGGCTCTCCTCCCTTTGATGTCCAACGAGACCATCCTCTGCCACATGTGCAGCCAGAGCCATGGGTCCCTTCATAGCTCTTTGGATAGTGGTCCAGTACCCAGGAGTTCTCGGGGGGGGGGGTCTGGCCTGTTGACACTGTTGCTCCCTCCATGGAAAGTTTCATATTAGCATAAAATAGAAAAGTGCCATAATTGTAAAGTGGCTATATGCTGGTATCTTAACTAAACAGGCAGCATTGTTCACCAGTAAACAATACATGATTTATTTGCAAAGCCCCTCAGCTCCTTCAGTCCCTTCTCCAGCTCCTCCACCAGTGACCCTGCACTCAGTCCAATGGTTGGCTGTGAGCATCTGCCTCTGTATTTGTCAAGTTCTGGCAGAGCCTCTCAGGAGACAGTCATATGAGGGGGTAAATTTTTTAATGTCATTGCTTTACAATTTTCATTGAAGCCACCCACTAACACATCCATTGTTAACCTTCTGAAGTCTTTATCAAGAATGAATCATTATATTTTAGTTAAAAGTTAGTGAAAACTAAAATACATTTCTGCCAAATTTGTACATTCTCTCCACTCTAGATTCTGGTTCATTGAAAGTCCATGAACCTTGACTTAACAAAGCCAGGCTTGGGTTGATGTGCAATGAATAGCAAACAGGCAATAGCACTTGCCAGCATCATGAAGGGAGGACTGAGAGGTTCAACCATGAATCTGACTAGGTTTACCTAAAATTCCATTTTTTTCTAATATATTCAACTGTTTATCTGAGGTTCCCAGATTCCTTAACCAGGCTTCTGTTTTCCTTACAGACCCCTATAATCCACCTAGAATCAGTACTGAAGCACTTACAACCATGCACTCCTCTTTGGAAGGTAAGTTATACTAGGGCTTTGTAACGGCAGTGCTTTAAAATGACGTATGAAAACTGAGGATATGAAATTCCACCAAATTTGGGCAAAGAGATTACTGTCTTACTCAGGTAGATCATGGTGATGGTGATAAAAGAATATGGCAAGGAGAGTGAAGAAGTAGAATCATGAAACAAAAAGAAAGCGTCATGGCTCTGTAACTATGGGCATATTACTTCTTTGTTTATCAGCTTTCCACTGACCACCCTTACAGAAAGAAAGTGAAATGTTTCACCTCATAGTACAGTACAGATCAATAATATGGCTAGATACCCTGAAAGCCCAGAAGAGGTCTCCAACAAAGACATAAAGCTTTTTCTACCATCTCCTACCCTCACAGCTATTCAGTGCAAAGCCTCTGACCTTCATTCTGTTTTCATAGCAACAACTATAACTTCCAACTTGACCACTAATGGGACTGGAAAACTTGAAAGGAACATTATTGACCCAGGTAAGAGTAACATTAGAAATTCTATCATTTTACTTTGACTCTGAACATTGTGACTCATAAACTCTATGTCGAATTCAGCTCCACAAACCATCAATGAAGAGCCCAGGAGCTGAATTAGGTAGGTAGAATAGAAAGGGAAAGATACAAGAACAAAAAAGTCAGATTGTGGTTAAAGAAAGTGGTAACTGTATTCTTAGTTTGTTTCCTATTGCCATGGCAATTTACTTCTCAAACACTGGAAAAAATAGAACTAGGGTTATGAACTCCGCCAGTTCTCCTAAAGAGACAGGAAATGGAATGGGTAAAGATTAAAGCAGCCTCCCTCTCCCACTACTTTAACTCTTGGCAAAAGGCTTTTACAGCAGCTCACAGCCAATTGTTATTCCTTAAAAGTCTCAAATATTCCCAAGGCAGGAGCTCATGGATTAATATCCCAGAGAAAATATTATGTACTTCATCACAAACAGATGGTCAGGTAATTTACAATGGCATACCTAGATTGATTCTTAAAATAATGAACTTTTTCATAGTCTTACAACCAGTTGTTAGTTCTAGATATACTACAAAACATATCTGATTTCAGGTACCCATCAAGTATCTATTTTGATTATTCAGTGTGAAATAGTTTGATAACTATAATTCATTGCTTCACACTCTGCCTTTGTATCATTGAAGGCATATTTTTTTGTTATGCTGGGTATTGAACCAGTGATCTCAAACATGCTAGGCAAAAGCTCTATTAATGAATATAATAAAATGCACAACAGAAAGCACCATAAACAGATAAGACCAGACAGAAGAACCATTTTCAAGGATGGATGACAAGGTAAAGAAAATAAAACATAATGATATACATAAAAAAACATTAATGAATATGACTAAAACATTTGAGAAGTCATAGATACATTCAGGAGACCTGAACTTAATAGTCCCTACAGTAAAAGAAGGTGCAGAAATAAGTCAAAAGGCTCAGACCGATTAAAAATTATTAGATACTATATTCAATGAAACTATAGCTAAAAATTTTCCAAACATAGAAAAAGAAATGCACATCCAAATTAAGTACTAACTAAAAGATGTACATGGAAAATGCCACCTCACAGACCTCAGTTTGAAGCATTGAGGCATAAATGTCAAGCATAACATCAGATCACTCATCAGCAACATTAAAATCCAGGAGAACACAGAATGATACATTTCAGGCTCTGAAAATAATCACTGCCAATTGAGATAGGTGCAGTCAGCAAAGTTATCTTAGACTTGATAGAAAATAAAAGCTCCTAAGACCAGGAAGTGGGTTGGCAGGGCAGTGCCTGCATGAATAGCCTAAGGGGGCAACATGCCCCCAAAAGTATATTGTCTAATGTTCTGAAAGTGAAGCCTAAATGGTAATGGATACCCCAAGATGTTGGTGATGATAGAGCCATGAAGCATCTTCCAGGAAGAGCAGCAGAGAAGCGTTCACAGCCCAAGAATGAAATGCCTGTGGCAGGGTCAGATAACCCATGTGGCACCAGAAGCAAGGCTAAATGATTTGTTATTTGCCCTCCTGTGTTTTAGTCTTTGGTCCATTATTTTCTCACTATGCCCCAACTCCTCCTTTTTGGAATGGTAATGTGGATTCTGTGCCATTTTACGATAAAAGCTTGTGATATATTTTGATTTTACAAGAAGCTATAGGTAAGTTTTTTTTTCCCCTCAAGACTGTCACAGATTGTGAGAACTTTTAAAGTTTGACTAAGCAAATTTTATAGTATGATGTGCCTTGAAACATTATCAGGGTCAGAGAGTGGAATGTGGTAGCTTGAGTGTCAATGTTCCCCAGAGGTTTATTATTGTAGTTTTTGGTTCCCAGTTGATGGCACTATTTAGAGAAATGGTGTGACCTTTCTGGAGGAAGTAAAGCACATTTCGAGTTTATAACCTCAACACAGTTCCAGATTTCTGTCTCTGCATTCTGCCTGGTGTAGAAGAATGTGATCTAACAGGTTCCTGCCCCTGCTGCCCATGCTTGTTACCATGCTCCCTGCTGTGTCAGTCTCTTATCCTCTGGAACCATAAGCCACATTAAACTCCTGGTTCTGAGAACTGCCTTTGGGCATGATGTTTTATCACAGCAACAGAAAAGTAACTTAAAATAAGTCATCTGTGTCTGTAAACTAATCAATTTTTTTAAGTTTTCCAGTTTTTTGTATCATCTAATGATCCTTCTGATTTCATTAGTCTTTTTTTAATATTTAATTTTATTAATTTGAAGCTTCTTTCTCTTTCTTTTGATTTGCTTGGTCTAGTTTATTAATCTTAATCTATTTTAAAAACCAACTCTTTGGTTAATGCTGTATATTGTTCTTTCATTCTTTGTTTCGTTTTTTAAGTGCCTAATATTTATTATTTTCTGTTATATACTGGGTATGGGGTTGACCTTTTGTTTCCCTAGAGCCTTGATGTATGTATTCGTTTTCTCTTAATAAGATGAAACATCATGGCCAAGCTAACTTACAGAAGGAAGGTTATAGTTTGAGATTACAGTTTTAATGGGTTAGAGTCCATGATAATAGAATGGAGCCAGTAGCATACAGCAGGCAGCTGAGAGCACATTAGTCCAACCAAACAAGAAGCCAAGAGAATAATCTAGAGGTAGCACATGGCTTTTGAAACCTCAAAGCCCATCCCCAGTGGCATACTTCCTCCAACAGGACCATCCCTTCTAATATTGCCCAAATAACACCCAACTGGGGAACAAGTATTCCTATTCCCAACACTCATGGGGACCACCTCACTCAAGCCATCACATTCTATTCCATAGCCTTAATAGTCTGTTGGCTACATCATAATGCAAAATTCATTTAGTACAACTTCCAAAGTCCCCATAGCCTTGAACAGTTAGAACACTATTTAAAAGTCCAAAGTCTCATCTGAGACTTAAGGCAATCTCTCAATTATAATGCTCTTTAAAATCAAAAAGCAATTATATCTAATATACAATAGCACATAATGATCTATCTGTCCTCTGAAAGGCTCTGCCAGAGCCTGACTGATACAGATGAAGATGCTTGCAGCCAGCCATCAGACTGAGCACAGGGACCCCAGTGGAGGAGTTATGCAGGGCTGGAGTAGCTGAAGGTGTTTGCAACCCCATAGGAAAAACAATATCAACCAACAAGACCACCCAGAGATCCCAGGGACTAAACCACCAACGAAAGAGGGCCCATGGGCTCCAGCTGCATCTGTAGCTGGAGGATGGCCTTATCTGGCATCAGTGGGAGGGGAGGCCCTTGCTCCTGTGAAGGCTCAATGCCCCAGTGTAGGGGAATGCTAGGGCAGTGAGGTGGGAGTGGGTAAGAGAATACCTAGGAGAGCACCCTCATAGAAGCAAGGGGTACAGGGAGGATAGGATATGGGGTTTCTGGGAGGGAGAAAACTGGGAAAGGGGATAACAGTTAAAATGTAAATAAATAAAATATCCTATTAAAATTTTTAAAAAGCAATTTTATCTGATATATAATAGCACATAATATAGATTACCATTATAAATGTAAGAAGTGGGGCAGAGTAAGGAAATGCTAGACCAAAGAAAGATTGAAACCCAGAAGGATAAACTCCAAAATTCTGTAATTCCATAGCTCTGTGTCTGATGTGAGGAGGGCTTGCATGTCTCTACCAATACATGAGTGTCTTTAGTGAAGAATTGCAAGGCAGAGTAAAGCAAACCAATGTTCAAGCTCCCAGTTTTTGTGGGGTCATAGTTATATTCCTTCATTACACATCCTTTCATGTATCTGTTATAGCAAAATATCCTTTTACCTGTGTCTGTTTCAGAAAAACATTCTTTCATATATCCGATTTAGCAAAAACGTCCTTTTACATATATACCCCAGCAAATCATTTGACATAACTGACTGTCCAAAGAAACAAAAAGTTTCCACTTCAGAGGCTAATGAGACAGAAATGCAGGAGTGTGTGTGTGTGTGTGTGTGTGTGTGTGTGTGTGTGGTGTCTGCATGTATGTGTTTAGTATAATATAGATGTATATGCACATAATGCACATGTTTGCCTGTATGTGCTAATATGGAGACAAAAGGTCTTCTTTAGATGCACCCTCTGTTGTTCTCTACCTTGTTTTTTGAGACAGAGTCTCTTATTGGCCTGAAGCTCACCATCTTGACTAGACTGACTGGCCAACAAGACCAGAGGATTCATGTGTGTCTGTCCCTGAACACCGTGGTTACAGATTCTCCTGACTATGTCTGATTTTTATGTGGGTGATGGGGATGTGAACTCTGGTATTGCTTAAATACTAAGTATATTAACCACTAAGCCATCTCCCTAACCCCCACCCTTAAAAAAACAAAAAAACACTAGTTTAAGGAAGGAGGTAAGGAGGAAGTACGACACATGTGACATGAAATGGGAACTAGGAGGGGGAGGATACAAGTGGCAAGAAGGCAGCAGGCAGTGATGGGGGAAAATCAATCAAAACAAAATATGATGAATCTGTTATTTTGAATGTTGATTATAACTAAATTAAAGTAAAAAAACAAAGTATATTGGATATCATTCAATGTGTCATTTAAGTTATGAGGAAACTAAATTCCAGTGACACTTAATGATTTGACTAAATTTGCTGCATTAACATTCCTGTGACAGATGTAAAGCCTTACCTCAAATGTTGTATATTAAAATGACTGAAATATGTTACCATATACATATGGTAATCAAAAATCTGACATAATTATTAGTGAGGCAAAACCTGGTGCCAGGAGTACAATTATTACTTCTGGAAGCATTGTGAAAGGATCCATTCCCTGATACTTTCCACTATGCAGAAGCTACCCACATTCCTTGGTTCATGACCTCTTTTATCTATTTTCAAAATTACCAATATAATGGTTCAAATCTCATTCTGAGGCTTATCTTCTTTTGCGTCTCCTACCTCCACTCTTAAATTGATCCTTATAATTACATTGAGCCCATCAGAACTATTAATAATAATAATCTCCCATTTTAACTGCAGATAGCTATCAACCTTAATTCTGCCTTTAACCTTAATTATTTTTTATATTACACACAATTCTAGAAATTGGAGTGCAAACACCTTTGAAGGAAGGGCCATTATCTTGCCTATATGATCATACAGGAAGTAAAAAAGGCCTAGAACTGGAATCTTTATACAGTATTTTCCATCAACTATTTCTGTACCCGTATTAGTTACTTACCTCATTTCCACAACAAAGGGCTTGTTGAAAGCTGCTTAAGGAAGGAAAGGTTTGTCTGGGTTCATAGCTCAAAGGTTCAGTCTATCATGGCAAGAAATCATGGCAGATTATCCCCATCAGATCCACAACCAGACAGACAGCAGAGAATGCTGGTGTTCGGCTTGCTTGCTCCTTTATTCAATTCACTATGCCAGGCTCTGGAAGACTGGTGCCCGCAGTTAAGATAATGCCAAGAGGCTCGTCTTCCCGATGCATCTAGATCCTTTCAGATTGACTCTATAGGTGCCCTAGATTTCTGAGTGGAAATATGTTTGAGAAAAGAGGAAGCTGGAAATTGGGCTGAGGAGTACTATCAAGAAGTCTTTATGGCTTAAAACCAGAATCACACGTGTTTTTGAAAAGCTGGTGGCAGGATCACAACAACATAGCATTTTTGAAAAGCTGGTGAGTCAGAATACTATTTTTTCTTCTTAAGGCAAGGTAAAAGAAAACCCCCTATCTTGGCCCCATGGAAAGCATGGAAATCTGACTATAGCCAAACACACACACACATACACACACACACACACACACACACACACACACACACACACACACAAGAACCAAGAGGTATACAGGAAATTGTTCTGACATTGTATCTCTGATCATTTATCTAGATTTTCTTTTTTTATTAATTATTTTGTTTATTTATATCCTAGCCTTTCTGCCCCCCTCCCAGTCTCCCTTCCATAGTTCCTTATCCCCTTGCCTGTAAGAGGCTGTTCCCCCTTCCGCCTCTGAGAATTCCTCTTCCCTGGGGTCTCAAGTCTTTCAAGGATTAGGTGCATCTTCTCCCACTGAGACCAGATGAGGCAGTCCTCTGCTGTATATATGCCAGAGGCCTTGGACCAGCACACATATGCTGCCCGATTGGTGGCTCAGTCTCTGGGAGCTCCCAGGAGTCCGGTTTAGTTGATGCTGCTGGTCTTCCTATGGGGTCACCCTCCTCCTCAGTTTCTTCAATGCTTCCGCTAATTCCACCCTAGGGATTTATTTATATCTTCCTTAAGGGCTCTATTATCTTCATAAAATCAGATTTTAGGTCAGAATCTTGCTTTTCAGGTGTGTTAGTGTATCCAGGACTTGCTGTGGTAGGAGAACTGGATTCTGATGGTGCCGACTTGCAATGGCTTCTGTCACTTATGTTCTTGTGCTTGCCTCTTGTCATCTGGTTATCTCTGGTGTTAACTGGCCTAGAAGTCTCTGACTGGAGTCTGCCTCCTTGGAAGCAGGTAGAGCTTTGTGACCTGGGTTGGAGCTAGCTTCCTATGAAGTAGGCAGTGCTGTCTCTGGTTGTGGGGGGTGGGGAGGGTATTGCTGTATTGCTGATTAAGGTAAACCTCCTGGGAGATAGGCAGGCTGTATCCCTGGTTACTGCACACCTCTGGGAAACAGGCAGGCTGTGGGGTGTAGGAGGGTATCAACCCACTGATCTCTCATCTAGATTTTCTTTTTTATTATTTTTTATTGGATATATTCTTTATTTACATTTTAAATGTTATCCCCTTTCTCAGTTCCCCCACTCCTGGGTGGCCCCTATCCCATCCTCCCTCCCCCTATTTCTATGAGGCTATTCTTCCACTGACCCCCACCCACCTCCCAACCCTCAATTCCCCTACACTGGGGTATCTTTTGAGCCTTCATAGGACCAAGGACCTCTCTCCCATTGATGCCTGACAAGGCCATCCCCTGCTATATATGCAGCTGGAGCCATGTGTACCCCTTGGTTGATGGCTTAGTCTCTAGGAGCTCTGGGGGAGTCTAGTTGGTTCATATTGTTATTCTTCCTATAAGGTTGCAAACCCCTTCAGCTCCTTCAGTCCTTTCTCTAACTGCTCCATTGGGGACCCTGTACTCAGTCCAATGGTTGGCTGTGAGAATCTGCCTCTATATTTGTAAGGCTCTGACAGGACCTCTCAGGAGACAGCCATATCAGGCTCTTTTCAGCAAGCAATTCTTGGCATCCACAATAGTGTCAGGGTTTGGTGACTGTTTATGGGATGAATCCCCAGGTGGGGCAGTCTCTGGATGGCCTTTCCTTCAGTCTCTGCTCTATACTTTATCTCCATATTTACTCCTGTGAGTATTTTTCCCCTTCTAAGAAGAACCAAAGCACCCACACCTTGGTCTTCCTTCTTCTTGAGCTTCATGTGAAGAAAGGGACTTTGTTTTTCTTTTGGCTCACTCAGAACCTCAAGACACTCTAGACTGATACTTAGAATTTCCCCAGGACCCAACTTTTATTCATTTATTTGGCTGGCTTTTTAAATTAGTAAACTTTTACTGAAACATACAAATAATAATAATACATATTATTGTTAATAATACATAGCTAGATTAATATTTAAAATCTGAAAAGATGTGCATACTTCACAACTGTAATTCCTGCTGCCTAATTCTCACCAAAATACTTATTTTCCTAGTCACTATTGCCATGTGTTAGTTTAAGCTATTTTGTACTCTTATAAAGGAATAAAATAATGCTTATTTTTCTCAGGGTGTTTGTCAGAGTCAGTGGTGGTCTCATATGATTATATACATATATATTATATGCAAATATATTTCCATTGCTAGGTAATTGGTATATGTATATAAGTTTAATAATATATTCATTTATTTTATTCTTGAATGTTAACTACAAAACTTCCTATTTTGGTCATTATTAATAATTCTTGGATAAACAATATTGCATTATTGAAACATTATATAGCACTAGCTGTCCTGGAACCAGCTATGTAGAGGAATCGGAACTCAGACTCACAAAGATCTGCCTCCCTCTCCTTCCCAAATGCCAAGATTAAACATGTACACCACAATTTCCACTAAATTTTCTATTTTAAAAAATAATATGGGCTGGTAAGATGACTCAGCAGTTAAGAGCACTGTCTGCTCTTCCAGAGGTCCTGAGTTCAAATCCTAGCAACCACATGGTGGCTCATAACCATCTGTAATGGGGATCCGATTTCCTCTTCTGGTGTGTCAGTGATAGCAACAGTGTACTCACATACAAGAAATAAATCTTTAAAAAATAATATATAAGCATTCAATACTTTTATTACAATTTCTTGATTCTTGTTAAGTTCATATGTGTGTATAAAATGAATTGTGACCATATATACCTCTCATTTCTCTCTTCCCATTCCAACAAATACTCTACAACCTTCTTCCCCCTAATTTCATGACTTCTTTTTAGATAACCTACTAAACGTTATGAGTTTGGGGCCATCCAGTGGGGGTATGGGAAACCTCTCAGTGGGATCATGCTGACAAAAGAATGAACATCTCCAGAAGCTATCAATTGCCAATAGCTCTTCAGTAAGGAATATGGCCTAAAGAGCACCTCTACCACCTATGGCTTGATCTGATGTCCATCTTGAGCATGTAATCCCTGCTACTATAAATCCAAGGATGCAATATCCCTTTCATGTCCATCAGTTAGCATTTCAACATTTTCCTCCTCATTGTCTGGCTCTTAACCTTTCTCTCTCATGATGTTCTCTAAACCCCCTTCCCCCGCCCCCTCTCTATGTGATAATAAAGATATACCATTTTGAATGAGCTCCCAATCTCTTCTCTGCACTTTTACCAATTATGCATCTCTAGATTGATTTCTATCCAATGAAATATAAGCTTCTCTGTCCAATATTGAGAAAAGCCTATGGCTATGGGTATAAGTATAAATTTTCAAATAACAAATTGACTATTTATAAAAACAAACAAAGCAAGTGCTATTCTAATGTCTACAACAGTCCCAGTCATGTATTTTGACCAGGATTATAGTAACAGGCATGCTATTCCCTCCTGTGGAGCAGTTCTCAATTTCAATCAGAAAACTGTTAGTTATCCTATAATGGTCTTGCTACTATCACACCTGAGGCACATCTTGCCTGGTATGTTGGTATTATGACACGCAAGGTCCAACAGTGAGTAAGACCACTGACTGTTGTAATATTTAACCAAATAGCACTTAGTCTTATTATATCTTTTAGGAAGGAACCTGCCAATCTTTGCCATAATCTTCATCATCTCCCTTTGCTGCATAGTAGCTGTCACCATACCTTATATCATGTTCCGCCGCAGGACATTCCAAAGAGGTAAGTAGTAATAAGTAGGGTTGGTTTTTTCTTGTTCATTCTTTTCAACATTACATTGGTCAACATTCCGATGATGCTCTATGTCTAACATTTCAATGAGCTTGAAGGCCAGTTTAAGAGTAATGATAGAGTTAAAAAGAGATGGATGTTAATTGTCCCTGCAAACAATGATGTAAGATTTATGGAACAGAATATAAAAGTCCAGGGTATCCAACCAAGTACAATTATCTTTGTAAGTCACCTTATAAGAATGCAATAGAAGCTTCCCTTGTTTCTTGCCATTTATGTGTGGATTTCCAGATTGAAGCATAGAAGTTATCAATAGCACACATAGCAGAAAGAGTAATGATCCAAAATGAAAAGAATAAAATATTGAACAAACACTGAAGAGAAGTCAAAGCTGGAATAATCAATAAACTCTTTCAGAAGGTCTGAGTAGAACTAGATCATATTAAATGAAGACAATATGTGAAGGGACAGTATTCCAGGAAAGTGAGTCCACATGAGGGTATGTACAAAGGTCTAAGTTGCAAATGAGTGTGGATTATCATAAAGAAAAATGATAGCAAAATACAGGGGAGAATAAAAGTTCCTTTCTAATTATAGCAGGTTTTAAATTCCAGCCTAAAGAATTTCTTCAATGGGCTCTGCAACATTTCTAAGATTAATAATTGTTTTAAACAGGGAAATGGCCTGATGAAGAAACTATTATCAAAGTTATTTACTGAGTATGGAAAACACAGGGTTGATGGATATTGGAATGTTTGTTTCTAAGTCTCCCTTCTCTTTAAGAGAGATAGCTTCAGTGCAGTAATTCAATTTAGTCTGGAGTTACTGAGAATAGTTTGTATTATAGGCTCTGAGTATATAAAGACTAAAAGAAAAGATGTGATGTACAGAATTTCCCAATCAGTGGGGAAGACAAAACATGGGAACACTTTGCAGTTAGCTTTCTTGTAATTTAGTACATAAATTTCCAGTTGCTACTCTTAAAGATTATAACCATTTAGAGGGCAGATTGAGATATCAAGAAATGGCCATCTTTGTGCCAAGCTAATCCTATGGAATAGAGGACAGTTCTCCACAGACACTAAGGAGCAATGATTATCTAATTAGAGCCCTTTTAGTTTTAAGATTTTATGTAGTTATATGTTATTAATTCAACAAAACCTCAACATATATATATATATGTATATATATATATATATATATATATGTTTTATATATATAAAAGAGTGGGTTAATAATAGGTGGGCATTAGAGCACTTGAAAATGGATTGGGCTATGGTCCCTGATATGGAACCAAATTCAATGCATTTTTCCTGAGCTGTGACTGGGCAGTCAAGTTTCCCACAGAATTTTCTGAGAATCTTTGATGTCTACTGGGTGAAGAGCAGGTCTAGTGTTCTCCCTTTATCAACACCAAGCAACATCTTCAGCCTGGTGTTCTGAATCAAAAATACCAAAGGGGATGGAAATCAAGCATGTATACCTTCCACTTCTCCAACAAATCTACATCTCTGTATTTCAACTCATGACAAAAGAACTCTCAATATTGAAAATATGATACTTAGAATTCTCTTCTGTTTCTTCCCTCATCTTTGAACACATACTCAGATTTCATGATTAGATCTGGTACACTCTCCATATAAGTTTCTGACGTGAATCTTTCTTATTTTTTAGAGTATGCCTATGGAGTGAGCAGGTAAGATGCCATCTCCTTTTTCTAACTTATTAACCATTACCTGCCCTCAATTCTGCTGGACAGTGGCAGAAAGTCTAGAAACTAGTCCTAATAGAGTCTTTCAGGGTCAGAGAATATTTTACCCACTCAGATAATTGTCCTCATATTGTGTCCTGGATCAGCAAACACACACGATAATTTAGGCATACCAATTTTCTGTTCTCACAATCCCTGTCTAGCAGGATCCTGAGATTCAGTGAATAAGAGCATAGGTGGTGGGATGCTAGAAAACCAGGATCTAAGCCCTAAAATCTTTCTCATGAGTAACTGGGTCTTGATACCTAGGGTGTTTGCCAGGGACAAAAGCAGCTCTCAAGAAACCACAAGGGTGACTACCATTGCATGTGAGTACTTCAATACTGAACCAGATTCCCAGGCTCTGATCAACGACTACTCTGATGATCCTTGCCTCAGCCAGGAGTACCAAACAACCACCAGATCAACAATGACTATTCCTGCCTGCTGAACACAGTTCCCAGAAACTAAGAAGTTCTTGCTACTGAAGAAAATAACATCTGCTAAAATGCCCCTACTAAGTCAAGGTCTACTGACATAATTACCTGTGACTTATTCAGTTCTTGCCTTCAACATAGCTTTCTCCCTGGCTTCCTCTCTTCCTAGAAAACCTGAAGTATCTATCTAGTCTGCCAATTCTGGGTCATTAAGAAATCCTAGATTTGGCTAAGAATATACTAGATGTACCTTAAGAAATCTAGAATCTTGGCTTAGCCCAGGACACTTTTCTTTCTGGGGCCTTCACAGCTCCTCTCCAAACACCAGAGAAATTCCATAGCAGTTGAGGTTTTTTATCATGCCTCCAAGCATCACCAGAAGGAATAAAATCAGACGAGTCTCAGTCCTACCAACTCAGGCAAACACCTATATCTAGGATTAGTTCCCTTTCTCTAAGGACAGATGACTTTTAATTGATATTACTATTGCTATACTGCGAATCTAATGCACTTGTATTCTTTTGATGTTAATAAATGTTTAACCATGACAGCAACTTCAGTTGTATTGGTCTTCTCTCAATATATGGTAGGACCTATCCAAAATTATTAAAATGAGACTAAAATGGTAAGAACCCCTAGGAATATAGATCACACACTTTGCTGCTCTCTCTCTCTCTCTCTCTCTCTCTCTCTCTCTCTCTCTCTCTCTCTCTGTGTGTGTGTGTGTGTGTGTGTGTGTGTGTGTGTGTGTGTTTTACAGGAAATTTAACCCAGGGTTAATCAACTACTTTCCCACTGACCTAAACTATTGTACTATTTTTACTTCTTATATTGATGATATCACACTAACCTATCCAGTCTTGCCTTTATTTCACCCTCTAAAGTAGATATAGGCTTTGAACTTGCCACCTGCCTTAGTCTCCCAAGTAATTGGAATGATAGGTCTGTAAAACTAAGCCAAGCTTTAGTCTTTGTTGTTGTCTGTTTCTTGGTTGGTCTTTCACCTTCCAACTCAAACCACTTCACTTCTCATACCATGGATAGCCCTAGCTAAAGCCAATCAATTTTCGTTTAAACAGTATTCTGTATAACATCCATTCTCCACTCCATCTTTCTTTCAGCTCTACTTTGTGACTCTGCTCAGGGCAACAGAAAGTTTGTCAAGAAGCCTCATTTCTTTCTCAAAGCACTATGGATGTACTCAGACTTTGAAAAGACAGAAACTACTTCATATGTACATTCATAGTGCTTTGAGAAAAAGCAGGAGAGGAGGGGAAAGGGGGAAGGAACTCTTTATGTCCTTTGGAATGAAACTCTCTTGTAAAGAAATTGTTTGGGGCCAGATTTGCATTGCTTCCTTTCCTCCATGTATTTCATGTCAAATCAACTTCCTTACTTTTCATGAGAACTACCATGTTGCCTATGAATGTATGTATGAATACCTATGAATCCCTACTTTCTCAGATCAGGTTTCAACAAGAGGTACTCCCACTTTGAAATGAGTGCAAAAGTCAAAATATTACACAACCTGATTGACAGTCCTCCCTATTTCACCCCCACTGATGCTGCCAAGTCCATGATAGAAACCTCAGCATTTTCTTCTTTGACAAATGCTAGCTATACATAATTAGTGACAGAGACAACTTCTTCTTCTCCATCTCACTTACAAGCCTCCAAAACCTGGGTCCCACCCGGTAGAAACCTCAGCTTCCTTCATGAAACAGCTGTGAGTCCAGCCCTGCAAGCCTTGAAAATGGTATGTATCTTATTCTGCTCTTTAGAATTAATCCCTAGGCTTGAGGGGGAGAATATTTATTGAAATTGCCCTAGTAAAGTGAGTCACAAACTCAGGGAACCCCCTACACTGGGACCACCATGAATATCTCCTATTCTTGCATGTGAAAACATTTACAGATTGCTTATCTGAACATTCACATACCACAAATTGGGAAATGAAGCCCAGAGATAAATGATGGTTTGTCAAAAGTAACATACATCAAGTCAATAGCAGAACAAAGACTGGAAGTCAGACCTATGGAGTTTTAGCAGTGTATCTTCTGAAGATGGTCTTTGCCCCTAAAGTATGATGGTTTTCCACGCAAGTCATCCCTAGCTAGAGATGCACCGCTCAGACAATTCTGAGAAAAACTGGGGTAACAATATGGGTCTTGTTATTTAGGTCACTAATTGGTGGGTAAAATGTTGAAAAAGTAGGTATCTGTAGAACCAAGGGAGAACATGGAATTTCTCTAAAGAAGCTTGCCAAAATATATGCTATGAAATGTTAGACTCTGGAGAGAGATATTGGAGATACTTTATTCTATAGTTCTGCATTAGAAGTTTACCCCAGTGCACCATTAGAATATTAAAGGCTCAGAAAATTCTATTTTAAGATACCCGTGTAAACAAATAATTCCAAAATGTATTTCCCTTTGAGTTTATTTTTTTTCTTTTTGCCCTCCTGCCCCAGACCTAAATCTTATTTCTCAGAGGAAAAAAATCCATTTGGGTTACCACCTTGTATAGCATTGTAATAGCTGCTGTTTGATTTATTTTTTTCACAAAATCCTGGTTGGTATTTGACCTATATAGCAAAAGGTTACAGACTAGTAGAAAACATCAATTAACTGGTAAACCTTTATTAAATAATTAAAATGTTGGACAATGTTAGGAGAGACAGCATTCAAGCAAGTATAATAAGCTCTAGACTCTTACAATAAAATAGGGAATTCAAGAACAAACCCTGGAAAAATTCACTGACAACTTTAGAAGATATATTGGGTGGTAGGGCATAAAAGAGCACATACTAGTATGTGGTTAGCCAAGGAGTAAAGAAAAGTATAGGTTAACTTTCGATAGTGCCAAGAGACATTGGAATTTGGTAAGGTCTGAAAGTCCAGGGAAGAGAAATAAGAAGGTTGTTTTAAAGATGATAAAAGCAAAGAGGAAAAAGAAAAAAATGTACGTAAGGCTAATATGTACTCCGAAGGCCAAACAGTGGGTATTTATTTCCTACTTTCTCATAGAATTTGTGATGCTTATATGTCCAAGATGCAAGAAGAGGAATGGGAAGATGCAAGGAATGGGAAACAAAACATTAATAATAAATCAAATAATACTCTCATTCCTGGTATCCCTTATGTATTTTCAAGACCACTGTGCAGTCCATGGCATTTTCACAATGTATACAGATGCAAACCAGATTTCTAGGCCCCAGAGCTGCATCGTTCCTACTCTGATGTCCTCTGAATAAATGCTATTGTTCCCTCCGAGCCATAGAATAACTCCAGAGAGTTTCATGTTTCATAAGCATTCATATATAGCCAGCAGGCTATTTGCTCTGTCCTGGACCTGGAGCTGATAGGCATGAGCCACACTTGGGGTATTTGACAAACTGACACTCTACCACACAGAGTGTCCAACTCAGCTTGTCAAATACACGGAGCGTGACACTGCAGAAGGCCAGATCAGGAGCCTCCACTGGGCAGCAAGAACATGCTGGAAGATATGTACCTGGAAAGAGAAAAAATGTGGTGATTATGTCTTAAACACTGAGCGTGAGACAAATGGCAGCCACTAATGTGACCAACTAAGACACCAAAAAACGGGAAGTGAACAAAACAGGCTAAGGCTCCAAACCAAAACAGGGATCCTGAGGGTTTGTCTGGAGATTCTGGTGGCCCAAGCCTCAGTTAACTCTTCTATTCAGCTGAAACAGGAAAATTTTGTCATCATTCTGTCAACATGATGTGAAAAACCTCAGAGACAATATCTGTGCTCCTTCCTCCTATCAACGTCTTTTATGCTATGTTTATCCCAATTATGTACCTAGATGTTGATTTTTACAACTGGACTTGAATCCCACTTCTAACATTAACTTGCTTAACACCTTAAATAAATGAGTTTATGTCCCTGAAGCCTAGTTTTTTTATAGCTACAAAAATGTGCATGAAATCATGGTGAGAATGCATATGAAGCCATTAATTTAGTATTTGTTACCTAACAAATGCTCAGAACTTGGGGCTATAGACAGGTATGACAGTACATGTGTGAATACAAGCTTTCATAGACAGAGGTAGGAGAATCTCAGATTTAAAGTCAACTTAGGCAATGGAATATGACCCTTTACCAAACAAAAAAAGAAAACAATTAAGGTCTAGGGATAAAACTCAGTGGCAGAACATTTACCTAACATGTACAATACTCTGTATTTGATCTCCTGTACATAAAGGAAAAGTACTAAAATGTGTTTTAAAATTAAAATAAACAAATAAAATAGATACTAACAGGGGATAAGATTGATAATTTATTTAACAGAATTGAATCAGTAATTTCTTCTGGCCTTTGCTGACTTTGTCTAACTTGGTTGCCTTTTTTCATAAATAGTAAAGAATTAATACTATTAAAATGCCTTTATTAGTCATCCAGTTTTACCCCATTCAAGATTATAAATGAGAAAATGAAGCCTGGTGTTTAGGGAAAGACTTGCAAGAGGTCACAAAATAAGTTGTTTACAGCTTGGGAGTTATATCATCCATCAGCTCATTGTATCCCTTGGCTGTCCACCCCACCACTTTTTCTTGTCTGCTTTTTTATATTCCCCTGCAAAAAAGGGAGAGGAACAGCAACAAAGAGTAAAACAGGCAGTGGGTTTTTGCAAGGCAGCATTAGGGCAGCTGCCAGAAGAGCAAATCCATCTCAATTTATTTGATATTTTGTTTAGCATCAGGATCCTGTTACTCAAAATGCTTGACGTTGTCAAATTCTGTCCTAGCCAGGTCTAAAGTTTTCTTAGGCTTCAATTGTCTTCTCTAGAAATGAAGACGGAAGTCTTACATCTCAAGGTGCTTGGAAAATGTTGGATGAGATTTCTAGAGCTTTTTATAAGGGTGATTAAAGAGACCTTGTTTCATTCTCTAGAGCTAGTAAAAGCCAAGGAAAGTGATTAAAAGAGAAAGGAGTAATGGACTATTGGTTTTGGTTTTTCTGTCACCATCTCTACTAATCACCTGCTGTAAGAAGAGTTGGACACTTTAGAGGTATCTATGTCCTCTCACTTGCCCTATCTGACCTCATATACCCCAAGAAGACTGGAAAAACACTATGAAAGGGGCTAAAGAGTCCTAGTGCACTGACTTAAAAGATTATTATAAATACTGTTTTCCAGGATTGATGGATGAGTCAGTCCTTAAGCTGGATATGGGTCTGTTTCATTTTCATTCTTCATGTTCCAGTTCATACCTATTCAGAGGAATACACAGAAGAAAAGCAAGTTTAGTTGATTAAAGTTAGTCAGACCCATAGAAAGAAGACATAGATGACTATATAGGGTGATAATTGGAAGACTCCGAACTTATTTATCTGGTTTGAAATCGCATCATTTATTCCCACGAGAGTGCAAAGTATTCCATTAGATAGCTCCACAAAGCTGCATCTAATGAGAACTAGAGTAGCCAGTCTTCATGAAGGAAATTGGAAGGCATAAGTTTAGTAAAAGAGGCATAAGATTTTACCAAAAAAATCTATAAATGTCCAGAATAAGCCACATATCAGAAAGTATAATTTGGTGATAAAGAAGTACTCAGGAGCATTACAAATATCCAGATTTCTTTCAATATAAGGAGAGTCACCTGCCTCAGTTGCAGGATACCCATTATTTCTTGGTATCTCAGTCCTCCTAAAGCAGAAGAAAAAGAGCACTGGCCTGGGCTTAGACTGAGCTGTGCTACAGGTTTTCTGTGTGGCCTTGGGGAACTACCTTTTCTTCTCTCTGGACCTCTGTTCCTCACATATATATTTGTTCTCTTTCTACTTCCAAACTTTATTCTTTGTGATTTTTAAATTCTGAAATTGGAATAGTGTCTTATAATACTAGAAAAAAAAAGAACCTTTCATCTGTCAGTCATACCCTTCAGACCACCAGCAGTTTTCTAAGGGATGTTCAGCTCTGCCTAGAGGTATACATTCAAGCAGCAGTCTCATCTCCTTTCCCAAACAAAGGTTGGTAACCTTCAAAATAAGAGACATGGAGACTAAGACATTAGACAGAATCTCACTTTGTCTTTCTCTTCTCAGCAAAAGAGACTCAAACACTGAGAGCTAAACTATAGAAACAGCCCACCCCAAGAAAAGTAACAGATATAGGACAAAATTAAAAATGCTATTCAGAACTCCTAACTCCTGACTCTGATGAGCATTTAACTTCTACATGACAATCTTCTAAAAGTCCTCATTTGTTAGAAATTATTGTGTCCCTTTTCTCTATCATATGCTCTAGGATAGAAAGCTCATAGAAAACTTCATCAGTCTTATCTTTGACCCTTTATCAATAACTAGGATCTGAGAGTCATATCCAGAATACTGTTAACTGTTGTGGGCACTGTTTCAGCATGGGAATCTAAGAAATCAAGTAGATACTATACCTGTCATTGAAGTGGTGTCTTTGTCTTGGATGGGATATAGGTGCTGAGCTGAACTATAGAGGCCACAGAAAGCTGAGTTTTATGTTGTGAGCAGGAAGGTCACATGTTCTGAAGGACTCTTGGTGTCATGAAGAGGAAACAGAAATGAGGAAGATAAAGTTGAGGCTAACCAACGGAAATCTGGGTACAAAATGACAAAACAGAGCTATTGTGAAAGGAGTAGTTGCTAATGCAGCAAGAGCCCCTGCTGCTCTGTCTCCACCCATTCTCAACCAACCTCCAAAAACACTGACTTCCCATGCTACAGAGTGGGAAATCAGGAAGTTACAAGTTGCCTTTGGGTTCTGCCCATGAAGCAAGGAAGTTTCCCTAGAGCAACTGAGAAAATCAAATATTGGAGCTATGTTACCTAATGAAAATCTATTGTCAAAATGTAAAAATGGAAGCAAATTTATGGCAAATCTGAAATTTGATACTCTACCATTTCTATCAGACCTATGCTAATCTTTATTCTGTGAACATACCTTCTGGTCCTGGAATAGCACTTTGACTTCTCTCCTGACAAACAGAATCAGCTACATAATTGCCAAGGCCTAGCACAAGCTAAATATAATAAATTCACTCCCAACCCCTTTTAAAAACAAGCTAGTTTTCCTTGGGGTATGACTGTTCTTCCTATGATTCTAGATCCCCAACTATAGAAAACTTTTTTAAAAGATTCAAGACTAGAGAATATAGAAGCTTTTGGTTCTTTATCTCCAGAAATGGAAGCTCCTGCTTGCTCCATCTTTGCAACAGCACCTTTGTGGAAGTAAATGCCAGGCCACATCTAGATGGGACCCAACCCAACATATCCCTGAGTTCATCACAAAGGGGCAGTTCTCCTGAGAAGCTAGCACCTACTGAGCCATCTTGAAGATCATCTAATTTAGGATGTGTCCACTGTGGAAGTAAGTGAGCTCTCAACATCAGAGCTCAAGCTCTCAACACTAACTAGAATGTCTTCCCAGCATACAGCTTGATCTGAAGGTATTAAGGATTGTTGATAGTGTCTTGTTCCCTCCCTGTGAAGGCTCAGAGAGTCTGCATTCTCACTCTGGATACCATACCACAGGGGGACAAGCCACATTCCAAGTAAGTTATTGTAGTGAATATGCAAACAACACCAGGAACTAATGGTGAAGGCAGAATTTTCATTGAATTATTGCTCTAGAGGTTAGGATGATTTAAAATGTATTTCATTAACCACACAGAAGGAAAAAAAAAGGTACCTAAAATAAAAGATAATTATACAACCTTAAGTCAATGTGACCTTCAGGATGAGAAAGGGAACTAAAGAATTTGGGAAGACAATGAAGTAGTTGCATGCTAAAGCTCTGTGTTCACAATCCCTGGGAAGTCTTCATTCACAACCAAAACAGAAAGATGATGGACTCTTATTTAGGTCCTTCGACCTTGAATTCAACAACATGGAAGTTAAAAGATGGTAGCAGGTCCTGTGATGTTTTTCAAATTCTACTTGAAATAAGATTAAATATTTGCAGTGCTTGAATTATAACCTTCAACCTAAACTAGTGGAAATAAGACCCCAGGTAATACTCAAGCTTTTGTAAATAATCTGTTCATGCCATATAAAGTTTTGTAAGTTCCAATTCGACCAAAAAGAGCCCATCCTAAGACTTAGGAGTGTGAGGACTTAGTCTCAACTCCTTTTTTCTCTAAACAGCAAGGTGGGAGTCATTGTGCTCAGCCTCTCCAACTCAAGCATTCCATGGTTTCTTTATTAATGACTGTATCCCTAATTCTCTTTATTCATTGTGTACTTTCTTATGATTACAGTTCCTAAGATTCTAAGGATATCGTACAATAAGGATCAATTCATGTTAACACTATCTTGCAAATAACTTTCTTTCATCAAAATAATTTCTCCAGATTTGGGGTTCAAAAAAGATTTGACTCCATTTTCTTTTGGGTTTCTGATTAAGTTTTGGAGTAGAAGGAAAGCAATAAAGCAGTTTTCTAAGAAGGGACTATGTTCTCTCAACTAACTCTGGAAAAATAAAGTTTAGCAATTCATTCCTTTTATCTGCCCCCAATTAAAATATCCTGGTAGCTATTCCGTCTTTTTTTTTTTTTTTTGTAATGTTGAAGATTAATGCCCCAATTTCTCACATGCTTAAAAATGTTCAAACTGTTGGAGCTACATTCCCAGCCATCTCCACTGATTTTTAAACAAGAATCTTCTGGAGACAATGGCTCTACTAAAGGAATAATTAATGGTGTCCATTTTCAGCACCATAGAAGGTCCAGGAAAGATACTACTAGAGGATGGATAGCTTAAAAACGAAAAAGCCATCTGTGACAAGAATGTAAATTAGGAAAAAGGGTACTGAAGGTCTGAGAGTTCCTCTTATTCCACAAGCACAAAACATATTGGTAAGAGCCAAACTTGCAACAACAGCACAAAAGGGCTGTAAATGTTTTTTTAAACAAAGTCTCCCTTTAAATCTCAGGCTTTCAGAACCTTTATCAGACTAACCTTAAATTCAAACAGCAGCGATCTCCTGCCTCAGCCATATAAATGCTACGATTACTTGGATGTGTCGCCACACCCAGTGAAGGTGTCCTCATTTATTATGCCTGTTGTCCACACTTTTTCAGAGCAGTGAGCAGTCAAACAGATTCCTATTTGAGATTCTTTCCTCTGTGACTGTTTGGTAAGAAAGGAAAATGAGGAAAAAAGAGAGGACAGTAAGAAGGAGAATTTACAGGTTGTAATAAGGACCATTGTGTATATATGTTCATATATTCATTCGGTGCTAGATGAGAAAGAATACTGAGAAAGAGTCCTTCACCTCAACACTGTGATTCATTAACTATGTGACATTAAATAAGCATTTGCTTATATAGATTTGAAGATTCTCAGAGTATAGGAAAGGGGAAAACAAAAATGCATGACAGAAACTGTGGTAGTCTATAGAATGTGACAAATTATTTGATAAAGGTACAAAGTATCATCAGAAGAAATATAGATTAAAATACATAATTCTTCCAGGATAAGGGATAAAGAGTTGACAAATTAAACAGATTCTTAGAAGAGTAAGGTTTTTATCTATGTCTTTAAAAATAGATTAAACTGATGCTGTTTGTCCTTAGAAAAATAAAAAATCTTCCATTACTTCCTGCAAAATCAGTAGTTTTCTCCACTGCCCTTAAGCATCCATTTTTATTAGGAACCTAAAGTAAGGACTACTTCTAATCCTTTACTGTCTTCCCAAAGCAATGGTTTCCCCAGCACTGTCAAGTGATTAAATGAATGACTAAGTGCATAAGCAAATGAGGAAGACCACTTAGTCTTAACTCCCCAAGATCCTTAGCTTATTTACATGTATGTGGGAACCATGAAAGCACCTTTCTTACTTTGAGTTCATTTTCTTGGGCATTTGTCCCCACATACTTTGAGAAACCTTTGCACCCAAAGACAATCGCAATGTTATAGCCACTTCCTGTGCAAGAGATGAATGATGTCCACATACTCCACCCCAACCTTGATGATTGCTCTATCTAGGATTGCACTGGGCTTCCTGTGAGAGGAAACCTACAGGCTGATGCAATGTGTAAGGCACACTCAGATCAGAATTAAAGAACTTCTTTTACACCTGAGTCTGGGGACAGAGGTTTCACTGAGGATCCATACACAGCCAGTGGTACCAATAAAATAAACTTCAGCATCTAACTCATCAACAACAGCTGAAATTTATTCAAAAGGGATGCTTAAACATTTACTGCATGCAAAGCTCTGCATTTTATATCAAGGGAAAAATAACACACAACAGTAGAAATAGGCAATGATTTACCAGAAATATATAATATAAGCTATTATATGTTAATAACCACACCTTTTTTGTTGTTTTGTGAGACAGGGTTTCTCTGTGTAGGCCTGGCTGTCCTTCCTGGAACTCACTCTATAGACAAGGCTGGTCTTGAACTCAGAAATCTGGCTACCTCTGCCTCCTGAGTGCTGGGAGTAAAGGCGTGCACTACCATCACATGCTATTTTTAATATACATGTGAGGATTGAGGGTTGTAGCTTCATTACTTTCTTAACACAACCAATACTCTGGGTTCTAGTCAAAGCACCAAAAATGAAAAATTACCTTTAGAGAATGACTAGTTTATGTGAGTAAAAGAGCTACTGATACCTATAGACATATTAGAATAATGAAGCACTGACTAAAAGAGAATCAAATACAACCATATTTCTTGATAAAACCAAGTAAATCATTGGATATGCCAAAATAATTGTTTTAAACTATAGTCACAATAATGAGCAAATTTTGTGAGCTCATTACATCAATCAGACAGACAGACAGATAGATAGATAGATAGATAGATAGATAGATAGATATGTATGTATGCATTAGTCTAATGCAATCTTTACCATAGTTTTTTGAGAGTAATATGGTAATCATCCCTTTAAAATATATTTATTATTTGCCTAAGAATTTCACACAATGTGTTTGACCATTTTCACTCCCTTTTTGTAACTCCTTTCAGATCTACCTCACCTTCCTATTATTATTTAATGGATGAGGTAAGTAATGTCACTAGCAAAAGGAAGAAGCAGGATTTCAATGATTTGTGTCAATCCATGAAAGAAAAGAATCTTATAGCAATGTAAATAGATATGTATATTAGCTATAGCTAAGAAATGTTAAACTAGGGTCAGTTATCCTTTTACCTTACAAACATGGGCATATACTGAAAGCCTCACTAATTTATGATTGTTAGGCTAAGAGCTTTGCTAGAGTTCATCTTTGCCTAGCTTCTTAAAAGGACAAAATTAATGAAGCAAATAAAATGGGTTCTTAAGAACTGTGATTATTGTACAGTATTAGAGCACTTGCCTAGTATATGAAAATCCCTGAGCTCAATCCTCAACACTGTAAAAAGGAAAGAAAGAAAAGAAAAAAAGAAGAAAAGAAAAAGAAACACAGAAAGAAGTGAAAAGAAAAAGAGTCCAGAGAACTGTTTAAAAATGAAAAATAAATTAACTATACTCTTCTCTCCCCATATTCTTGGTCAGAGTCCCAGCCAAACAGGCTTATCTGTTTCTTACAAAGATCCACCAAAGGGCCTTTATCAGGGAAGGAAGGAAAAACCAACATGCAATGACCTATTGCAAATATTTCAAGAGGAAAATTGCATTTCTTTTTTGATATAATATTTTCAATTAATTCTTTGAGAATTTCATGCATGCAGACAATGGATTTTGACCATATTCACTTCCCACGTCTTGCCCCAGCTCCACCAACTCCACCCCACCTGCCCACTCCCAACTTTCTCCCTCTGTCTCTCTGTGTCTCTGTTTCTCTGTATGTTTATGTTTCTTTGGCTCCCTCTCCCTCTCCCTCTCCCTCTCCCTCTCCCTCTCCCTCTCCCTCTCCCTCTCAGTCTCCCTCTCCCTCTCCCTCTCCCTCTCCCTCTCCCTCTCCCTCTCCCTCTCCCTCTCCCTCTCCCTCTCCTTCTCCCTCTCCCTCTCCCTCTCCCTCTCCCTCTCCCTATCTCCCCCCCTCTCTCTCTCTCTGATTCCATTTCCTGCTGCTCACAGAATCATAGATTTAGGGCTATCCATCAAAACATAATAGACCTAACTAGAGTCACACTCTTAAAGACAAACTGACTCCCCCTCCTCAAGTGTCTATCAACTGTCAATAGCTGCTCACTTAGGAGTGGCAACTCTTAGGCTGCTCAGCCCTCAAAAATATATCCTCCTACTTTAAAATATATCCTCCTACCACTCAACCTTAAAAATCTCATTATTTACAGCACATAGTGTAAAAAAAAATTATGCCAAATTAAATGCACCAGGCACAGAAAGGCAACTACTTTATATTCTCACTTCTTTTTAGAATCTGGAGCAATCAAATTCAAAAACACAGAGTAGAATAATGTTTACAGAGTCTGGGCATGTGTGATGAGAAGAAAATTGTCAAAATATACTAAGTCTCAAAGGAATGGGTGTAAATGCAGTTAAATATAGTTTATTGTGTTTCTTAAAATTACAAAGATCAAATGTCAAATCACACAGTCAAAATATAAATATTTGAGGTAATAAATATGATACTCTGATTGAATTATTCTACAGTTTTCATAAATGATCACATTATTTTATCCCTAAAATACATAAAACAATGAATTTACAATAAAAGCACCGTGTGTGTGTGTGTGTGTGTGTGTGTGTGTGTGTGTGTGTGTGTGTGTGTGTGTTCACTAATTCAGATGGGGATCAATGCCCCTTGTATCAATGAGTTGATGCAGACTATTCTCTCTCTCTCTCTCTTGTATCCCTCTTACTGAAAGAGGGGAAAGAATAGCACCTTTGAGGGAACAGAAGGAAAAGACAGAATGCGCCCTTGAGTTTTTAACTAACCATTGCTAGAACTCGGTTTGGCACTGATTTAGGAAGCAATCAATACCAAATAAGAAGGTGTTTTGGGGATGTGTCAGTTATTTTTGCCAATTTAGCACAAGCCAGGGCCATCTGGAAAGAAATTTTTCAAATGAGTAAAACACCTTTGTGTTAGAGTGTCTATTGCTGTAACAAAACACAATGACCATAAACAACTTGCAGAGAGTGTTTATTTTCACTTACACATCCTGGGGTCACACTCTATGGCTAAAGGAAGTCAGCACAGGAACTCAAACAGGGCAAGAACCTGAATGCAAGAGCTGAGGCGGAGGCCATGGAGGACTACTAATTACTGGTTTATTTCTCCTGGCTTGCTCTATTTTCTTATATTCTCAGGATCACCAGCCCAGAAGTGTCACTGCCCGCAGTGAGGTGGGCTTTCCCACATCAAGCATCAATCAAGAAAATGTACCATAGGCTTGCCCACAGACAAATCTGAAAGCGGCATTTTCTCAATTGAGGTTCCCTTTTCCAAAATAAATCCAGCTTGTTTTACATTGGCATAAAAACTAGCTAGCACAATTGACCCTTTGTCAATGCTACACATAAATGCAGTACTGTCAAACAATAACATTTACATCCTTCTTTATCCCCAAGATCTCATGTTTAATATTAATATCCCAATATAAAACATTCTAATAGTTTGATGTTCAATGGTCTTTACAAATTCAAACACTTTAAAAGTTCAATCTCCAGCCCAAGAAGCATTTTTAAAAATTCAATGAATGTTTTTTTTAAATTCCTTGTTTTGGTATGGTTTGTTTTCAGATAGTCTCACATGGCCCCAACTAGCCTCAGACTTGCTGTGTAGCTGGGGGGTGACTGTGAGTTCCTTCCCTCTTGCCTCCACCTCTCAAGTGGTGGGATCATGGGTATGCATCTCCCACATGGTTTATCAGTATATTTTTTGAAGACCATTTATTTCAGTACATACACGTCAGTCTACATCATGTTTCAAATGACTGTCTTATATTCCATTGCCTTGATACCTCATAGATAATTAAACTAGTTTCCTACCAAAAGAAAAAAATCAATTTCTCTAAATCATCCAAAGTCTCATCCTACTTTCAAGCCTTCCTAAACTAGCTAAAGTCTCCAAAGTATCCAAAGACTACATTTTTACCAATAGTCTCTCCTGGGTTCTCTTCATGGCCAGATGACCCTGCCAAGCTTCGGCTACTCACTGTGATCCCTTCATGCCTAAAACAACAGTACCACCGGGGTGACTCTTACACTACCAAGTTTGGCTGTCATCATGACATACAGCTTTGGCCACCTTTGGAACATAGCTTCTGTGTGCTAACTCCGAGGAAATACTCCCCAGAAGGCTTCACCTCATTCTTCAGCCCCAGCTAACTACTATCAACTGTCCCAGTAAAGAAAAGGTTTCACTTTAGGACTTTGTCTTTTAATGACCCCAACAAAGTCTTTAAGGGACTCTAAAAACCAGAAAAGGGGAAATGAATTGTAAATATAGAATATATCCAATAAAAAAAAGGAGAAAAAAGTTATCTAACTGTAAAATAATTACAAATTCTCAAATAACCATTGAATAAATTGTGAAATTAAAAAAAAAAAAACTTCCCTCTGAAACTTCACAAGCCAGGCCTCCACCATCTGCATCATTCTCATCATGCTTATCTTCCAAGCTCACACAGAACACCCAATTGATATTTGATCATTCAATGGCTTTTCTAGTCCAAAATCTGAAAAGTCTTCCAGAATTCTTTCCAAAATACATGGTCAGGTTTGTCCCAAAATACCCCTGTAATAATAGACATGAGAGGCATTTTCTGGATTAATTATTGATGTTGGAGGGGCTACCTCTCTGTGGACAACGACATTCCTTCGGGTTGGTTCTGGGTCCTATAAGAAAGCTAGCTGAGAATGCCATGGGAAGCAAGCCAGTAAGCATCATTCCATCATAATCTCTGCTTCCATTCCTGCCTCCAGTTTTCTGCTTTGACTTCCTATCCTGGTTTCCTTCAATAATAGACTGTGGAAGCATAGGATAAAGTAAACCCTTTCCTCATCAAGTTGCTTTTAACCATGTTGTTCATCACAGCCAAAGAAAGCAAACTAATATACTGGGATTTCAAAACAAATGAATAAAGTTATTTTTTCACCAACAAATATTAACTGAGAATCTACTATAGGGGAAGCAATAGTAGGCACAAGGCATACTGTTGTGAATAAGATAAAAATAATTCAGGCTGCAGAGAGTTTCAGTGCTTAATAGCTCCTGCTGCTCTTGCTGTTCTTCCAGAGGAGTCAAGAGTGATTCTCAACACCCATGTTGAATGGCTCACAGCCTCCTCAAACTCAAGATCCACAGAATCTTATGCCTCTGGCCTCTGAAACTTCATGGTGTGCACATGTCACACACAGATAGATACACAAACACATAACTCAAATCAAAGTAAATCTATCTTAAAAATATATTTTAAACATAAAACCAGATACACTGAAACTAATAGAAAAGAAACTGGGGAAGACGCTTGAGGACATGGGCACAGGGGAAAAGTTCACCAATAGCTTAAGCTCTAAGATCAAGGATTGACTAATGGGACCTCATAAAATTACAAAGTTTCTGCAAGGCAAATGACACTGTCAATAGGACAAAACAGCAACCAACAAATTGGGGAAAATATCTTCACCAACCCCACATCCAACAGAGGGCTAAAATCCAATATATACAAAGAACTCAAGAAGGTGGACTCCAGAGAGCCAAATAACCCTATTAAAAAATGGGGTACAGAGCTAAAAAAGAATTTTCACCTGCAGAATTTAGAATGGCTGAGAAGCTCCTTAAGAAATGTTCAACATCATTGATTATTAGGGAAATGCAAATTAAAACAACCCTGAAATTTCACCTCACACCAGTCAGAATGGCTAAGATTAAAAACTCAGGAGACAGCAGGTGTTGGTGAGGATATGGAGAAAGAGGAACACGCCTCCACTGCTGGTGGGATTGCAAGCTGGTACAACATCTCTGGAAATCAGTCTGGCAGTTCCTCAGAAAATTGGACATGACACTTCCAGAGGACCCTTTTATACCACTCCTGGGCATATACCCAGAGGATTACCTGGCATGCAATAAGGACACATGCTCCACTATTTTCATAGCAGCCTTATTTATAATAGCCAGAAGCTGGAAAGAACTCAGATGTCCCTCAATGAAGGAATGGATACAGAAAATGTGGTAAATTTACACAATGGAATACTACTCAGCAATTAAAAACAACAAATTCATGAAATTTTTAGGCAGATGGTTGGAACTGGAAAATATCATCCTAAGTGAGGTAACCCAATCACGAAAGAACACACATGGAATACAGTCACTGATAAGTGGATATTTATTAGCCCAGAAGCTCTGAATACTCATGACACAATTAACATATCAAATGATTCCCAAGAAGAAGGAAGGAGAGGTCCCTGGTCCTGGAAAGATTTGATGCAGCATTTTAGGGGAGTACCAGGACAGAGAAATGGGAGGGGGTGATTGGGAAATGAGTGGAGGAAAGAGGGCTTATCGGACTTATGGGGAGGGGGGAAACAGGAAAGGTTTACATTTGGAATGTAAACAAAGAATATAGAAATTTAAAAAAAAAGATTTTAAATAATCATTGCCCTCAATGAGCTTATTTTTAGCAGAGGACATAGAGCATACCCAGAAATATAAAACTAGAAGCAAAGGCATAAGGGAAATGACAGGTGATAGAAATATTTGTATATATTACATACAATGGGACCTTCTCTTTAAGGAAGAATGAAAATCTATTTGGAAAAAGAATTAACACCTCCAAAGGGAAAACTGAGCTTTACAGACAACATCCTTGCCCTCCCAGAGTTTCTATCTAGTGAAAGAGTTCCCTTCCTTAAAGAGCTGCCCTAAAGCTCAGGGAAGTAGCTGAACTAAAGAATTTAAACGACTTTTCCTCCAAAGCAATATATCATTAGGTAGCTCTTTTCATACCATCTTGGCTTTTCAATAAGAACAACTGTATATAGAGTATGAGAAGGCCTGAATTCTAGGTCTCATCTATGTCATGGCTTGAAGCATGAAATTTGAAAAGTCCCTTCTTTGTTCTAGATACACAGACTCCATATGTAAATGTATATGTGTGTATATGTGTATATACATACATACATACATACATACATACATACATATAAGCTCTATATATATCAGACTGAAAAATGTTTAAAAGTTTTCCTCTCCCATTCTCGGATTTGTCAATCACTCTGAGTGATATAGATACCAAAGACTACAAGCACGATCAGAATTCTGGCTTCTAGAATCAGAATTCTGGCTTCTAGAATACATATTTAAACGAGGAAAAGAAACAGATACCAAATAATCTCACAATAGAAATGTGTTATATAGCCTAACTATAGAATGTTATAAGAGAAATAATAATAAATTTAATATAATGCATGAGTTTAGGAAAGTCTTTTTCCAAATATTTAAAATTCAGACTTGAAGGTTGAGCCAAAGTAATTTCTCTGAACCTTGTATGAGTCTGCAAAATGACATGCATATAAAACATTAATATTAATTATATTTATTTGTCTTTTTCCTATATGTTCTTTCTTTTTATTATAATAAATAGTATTGCTTCTTTTCTATGTAGCTAATAATTATATTATAAACTTTTCTTATTTTAAATACATATCTAACATTTGTGAAAAAGTTTTCAAAGTTATAAAAATATTAAACAATTTTGAGGGATATTTTATCTTGTATTTTGGGCCACATCTAGATTTGTTTAGTGTATTTCATTGATAGGCCTCATTGAAGAGATCTTGGTGGCTAGGCCTAAGCTTGAATCTCTGTCCACATGGGAATTATACAAGAATCTACCAGTTTACTTAGTAGTCATATATCCCTAATGAGGAAAACTAAGTTCCAGGATATATCACAGCCTCTAACCACACATGAGGCACACGATTCACTGATGTCCCTGGGTGTCTTGTATGTTTTCTGGTGCATCCTCAATGCTTAGCAGTAGATTCAGAAAGAGAAAGAGAAGTCTTTGTATTTGGGACTGTCTGGCAAGCACAGGTCTACCTTGGAGATTGTTATCTCTTAGACAATATGCATCTCCTGCACCCATAAGTCCATGAATTTTCCCTACTCTATTAATAATCTTAAATAGAAAAAGAGGTCAGCTAGAGGCCAGGGACAGCTAGAGGTTTCATGACCTGGTGTATCTAGAAGTAGAGGAACAAAAGAAGACAAGAGAGCCAACAATTAAAGAGTGGCTGCCTGTCAGGCACAGTGCTGTACGGTTTATGTGATCCTCTTTTGCAATCTTCAAAGCCCCTCTAGGAGGTAAGTATTGTTGTGACCTTTTTACAGATCATGAAACAGAATTTCAGAGTATCAAAGTGAAAACACATTTCAAGTCTTTCAACAGTTAGCAGAGCTGGATTTCAAATCATCTCTCTTGTTGTCCTTACTACCATATACCAAAGACCACAATTCCTTTCCACTATCCCCATTTGAGAACTTAGCATGTTCTATTTAAAAGCAGAATTGATTCTAAGTTTGGGGTGGAGATCATAAATAATGAGATTCTCTCACTTCTCTTTCTACGAGCCATGTTCTGCTGGCAGGAAGCTGATCCTCACATCTTATCTGAACCATGCCTGTTGTGGTTTAAGTCAATTTCCTCTCCCTTAATCCTACTTCTCCAAATGTTCTTCCCTGAGTGGCAAGCTGCAGCCTCAAGACTCTAGTGCCTCCTATGAACCTCTCAGATCTTCATAATTGAATAAAAAAGGAGTATCAGAACTGTAAATCACCTCTCACACATCATTTTATTTCAATACTCCACGCTGGGTTCTGACAAATTTTATCAGTGCAAATGCCCTTCTGAGACATCAACCTATTTTGTCCTTCATCTGTTGATATTTCAGAGTATAAGCACACTCTAACTATAAACAGCATTTTAAAAACTCCTTTCCTTACAATGTCCAAGTTATTTTTCAGATTCATTATCATCATTTTAGAAAAAAAAAAACAAGTTCCATAGATTGTCTCATTGTCACACATTCTATGTACCATAATCTAGTTATTATGTGTTATCTGCCTATATTTATGAATTGACTCTTCATTCTAGTATCATCAAATTATCACACAACCCCTAATGAGGAAAGGTAATAGCCCCTTCACATTTCTCTTGGTGTCTCAATTAACTACTATTTCTTTATATATTATGTTTACACTCGCAAATAGGATACAGTATTACAATTTGATACATGTGTACAAATACAATGTGTAATGATACAAAAAACAATGTCCTGAGGGCATTACCCCTCTTCAGACTCAATTTGATCATCAAAAGTCAGATGAATATCATTGGAATATGGTATAAGAATCAATTCATTGCCAAAGAACAATAGTTCATTTCAGATGGAATAACTTTCAGTAAAACTGTTAAATTTGTGTATCTAGAGTTTCCAAAGTCACCTACCTCCCTAACCATTTTGTCCCCTTACTTCTTATTTATGTAGATGCTTAACATGATTATATTTTTTTGCCTTATTGTTTCTCGTCATTTTTAATGCTTACTGACTCCCTTCTTTTTTGTTTGGAATGTTTTTCAAAACATCGACAGAGGGATAATCCTATGATGCCCAAATCACGAGTCCATACCCCAAAGAATCCATGTCCTCAAATCCTTAACAAAATAAACAAACCTACTCATCATCATGTGTGTCTTATCTCCATGGAAGGAAAGTATGTTATAAATGTTATATTTTGTTGTCATTAAATATTTTAATTCTCCAGTTATAACTCTTACTGCCTTATCACATGATATTTTATGTCTCCACTCTTTTTCCTCATTAGTTGCCTGCAGCTCTTTCAAGAACTTTGAAGATCTTCTTTTACTCAGAATAATTATCTAGAAAATATTAATAAGTGGTGATGATGTAAGTCCCAGAATGCTTTATAGAGGTAGCAAAATTATATGGTTTTAATAACAAAAATATAAATTAAAGGAAAATAGTATTATAATATTCATTTTTATACAACAAAGTATTAATCACATTTATTGCCAGAGTGTTTTTTTATTAATCATTTTATTTTTTACAGTTCAAATGTTAGTTATCACCCTTCCCAGTCTCCATTCCACAAACTCCCCACCCCATGCCCCTCCCCTTTTCCTCTAAGTGGGTGTTCCTTCACCTACCCACTCACTCCCACCTTACCTCTCTAGCATCTGCCTTCTCTGGGGCATCATGCCTTCACAGGACCAAACACCTCCCCTCCCACTGATGCCAGATGAGGCAATTTTCTGCTACATATGTAGCAGAGCCATGGACCAGCCCATGTATACTCTGGTTGGTGGTTTAGTCCTTGGGAGCTCTCGGGGGTCTGGTTGGTTGATATTGTTATTCCTCCTATAGAGTTGCAATCCCTTCAGCTCCTTTGGTCCTTCCCTTAAGTCATCCATTGGGGTCCCTGGACTCAGTCCGATGGTTGGCTGTGAGTATCTGTATCTGTCTTAGTCATGTGCTGGCAGAACCTCTCAGAGGACAGCCATACCAGTTTCCTGTCAGCAAGTGTTTCTTGGCATTAGCCACATAATTTTAATGGTCTGATTACACTGCTTAAAAAGGATCAGTGGCTGTCAAATTGTCAGACTAAATTTGTCAGTCTAGTAACTGGGGTTTTTCACAATATTACCACAAACTATATGTTTATCTATCTCTACTTATTTTATATCCCAGCTACCACATGCCATATATGTTAGTAGATATCTAGCCTTCACGTGCACATCTCTGAATCTGGAGAGCTTCCTGGTTCATTTGCATCTATCTTGTCATGAGATATTGCATTTATGCTTCAAGCCAAGTTCGATTATTATTTCAATTACTTGTCATCTAGGACCTTTTATCCCTTCTCTCCTTTACTTTGCAGGAAACCTAAATTAAAGCCTGACAAGATTGAATTTATGCTAGCTGATTACATGGCAAGATGTACTCTACCAGGGATCCTCCTTGATTTACTCATTTTTGGAGTTCCAGAGCTTAAAGTAAGCCCCAGCATGAAGCAGACACTCTATACATATTAGTTAAATCTGACTAAAATGCTTGCTAAATGAACTGCTTTCCATAGATTGTCTTCACCTTGGTTCCCAAATTATTTTCATCCATGTTAAACTAATAATTCCAACTCTACTGAAGTTTAAAAAAAAATCTTTAAATGGCAAGAGTTTCTTTCTGTAGAGTTTATATACAGAACATAGGAAGTTCTTAGTGAAAGATCCGGAATTAAGATCTACCTGGAAATGAATGTTCACTTACTAGTGCAGCAGCTGTTGAGGGGTGATTACTCGTCTCTGCTTTTTTCCCATGAACTTGATGAGACACATTACAAAGAAGAACAAATGTAACTTTAACCAGAGTTACATTCTAATCATCCTTAGTGATGAAAAGAACAAAATAAAAACCAAAGAGAAAATGGGAAAAATTGGTTCTATCATCTGAAGTCAAAGCAAAGTTGCAATTATACCTTAGTCTCTTAGAAAGATGCTAGAAACTTAAATCCAATTGATTTATAATATCACCTGCATACCTCTATTCTCCTAACTAGGAAAGATGAAATTGGAGGATAACTTTGAGACCTGTGTACACTACATAGCGAGACTCTACTCCCATCCCCAAAATAAAATAAATCAGTAATCAAACATGGATTTTTTTTTTCAGAGAGCTTATAGAACTACTGATTCTCAATTAGTGCCTAAGACAGATGGCAGAATCCAGTCACAGAATTGACTAAAATAAGTCTAGGACAACTCTGGGCTCTGTTCTGACATGCTATGCTTCATTTTCCAAATCTGAAAGTAAAAGGCATAGCTACTTGACATCAGAGAGAGTTTGTTCTTTCCTGCTTGGATTAGTGAGGCTTCCTATCTCTTTCAGGTCTTCTCCAGATAACTAAGCTATTATATAAGTGAAGTTCATTGTCTGGGTGGGAGTGACAAATGGCAGAATGATCTCAGTCACCAGCTGGCCCATGTACCAAAAGCTCTGGTGGCTCCTCTGGCTTTGAGATCCTGGAAGATTGATTCAAAGACTTTGCAGGCTATTCACTGAGCAAATCAGTTGGATGATCTTATCTACCCATTTGCGTGATTTTCAATATCAAGGTCAAATGTTATTCTATGAAGAATTCTTTGGACTTTAGAGAAATGCCATAGTGAGGTAGGATTGGTGAGTCTACTGGCCAAAAAGAGAGGTTACCTTTTCCTTTCCTCTCATTTCAAATTTTCTCTATCTCTTCTCCATTCATTCCAGTCCTACCTTGTCCTCATTTTCTCCATTTTCTCTCTTCCTCTCCTTTACCTGCTTCTCTCCTCTCTTTCAATCCAGCTCAATACTAGCATGAGTATTAGGCTACAGCTGAGCCTCGGCCTAGAGTTATATTTGGTATAGCTTCCATGATTTTTTTCTTTCTTTTATTGGATATTTTCTTTATTTACATTTCAATTGTTATCCCTTTCCTGGTTTCCCCTCCAGAAACCCCCTACCCCATCCCTCCTCCCCCTGTTTCTATGATAGTGCTCCCCCACCCACCCACTCCTGCCTTCTGCTCTGCCATTCCCCTACACTGGAACATCAAGCTTTTACAGGGCCAAGGGCCTCTCCTCCCATTGATACCCCATGAGGCCATCCTCTGCTACATATGCAGCTGGAGACATAGGTCCCTCCACGTGTACTCTTTGGTTGGTAGTTTAGTTCCTGGGAGCTCGGGGGTTCTGGTAGGTTGATATTAGAAAATTAAAAAGTAGGGCAGGCTTACTATAATCAGGAGTAGCAAAGTGGCTACTCAAAAAAAAATGTGTTTGAAATATCAAGTTTCCTCCTATATATTGGACTTCATATTTAATCCTACTCCAAGGTATCTTTTCACAACAAAAATAGGGTTTATCTAGCCACAACTCTATGCTGCAATTTCTATTCTTCCTGGAAACATCTGTTGCCGAGAGCAGTTTTCTCTAGCGAAAGAAGCAACCATACTATCAAAATGTCTCAAAAAATACTCTTCCCTCTGTGATCACAAAGTCCCTTCAACCATAACTTTAGAATGTCTTCCAGGAAAGTGTTAAGGGTTCACTTAAATTTTAGTTTGGATTACTATGTTTCATCCTATTCTAGTTGGATATACCTAGACTTGAAAACTGATTATAGAAAATGACTAGATCCACACTAGTACATAAAGATGAACAATAAATTCCAGTTCCTTTCCATGACACTTAAAGAGTTCTTAGCAGGTTGGGTCTATATATATCCAATATTTTTGTGGACACCATGCTACTTCCACACTGCTGATGCCTCAGCTATGTATATTATTAACTCATTCCTACCTCCAGGGCCTTTGAATTTCCCTTCAACCTATGTTCAACCCATGCTTCTTCCTTCTCATCATTTAGATCTTAAAGTATCTTCTCCATGGCATGTCTTCACTGCAAAAGCCAATTAAAATAAATTTTCTCATCATTTTTCTTGCATCTGCTTGTAATCTACTGCTTTACTTCAGTGCAATTCTTACTGTTTATAATAATTTATTGCAGCTTGAAAGATGGCTTAATGGCTAAGCAATTACATTTCTTGAAGATGATCTACGTTTGATTCCTAGCATCCATGTCAAGTGGTTCACATCTGCTGTAGCTTCAGCTCCAGGTAATCAATTACCCTCCTCTCGCCGCTGAAGGCACACATACTCACATCGCAAACACAATACACATAAATAATAAAAAATAAATAAATAAAATAAGAGGCTGGTTAGAAGCACTTGCTATTTTTGCAGAAGGCTGGAATTTAGTTCCTAGCACCAAAATTAGGTACTTCACAACCTTCTGTATCCCCAGTTTGTAGGGAATCTGATGCATCTCTTATGGGCTCCACAGGTGCCTACACGACAATTATGCACATACATACATTCAGGCACATGCATATACACATAAAAATATAAATTTTAAAATTACTTTTGGTTAATTTAAGTGTTATTTTACTGTCACCTCTCTAGTTCTAGAGACAATCTATTTGCAAGTGGAAAATTTATGTGACCAACAGAGACTAGGTTTTATACATTTATGGATCAAATGACACATAAAATAGTATATGGTACATGATAGGTTACAGTGAATAAATGTTGTGAGTAAATGGATTGGACTAAGGAACACTGAAGCCAATGTTATGGTTTTGCTACAATGAAAAAGTTGAATGCATGGAAAGACCAAGGATGTGTAAGGTTGCACAAACATGAGACTTCAGTCAGAGCAGACCTCAAGCTTTGAACATGGAGGATCCACAAGTTAAGAGAAACTGGCCAACTAAGTGTGAAGAATTTGACTACCTCTTTGTTCACTTATTTAAGAAATAACATCCTCAAGTGTAAAACGGATCATAATCCCTGTTGTGCCTGCAATGCAAAGCTTTGATGTAAGAATATATGAAAAAAAAGATGGGGTAGAAACTCATGGATATGTGGCTTATCTGCAACTATTCCTAGCAGAGTTTTGGTGCCAAGTGGCTCAGTAACTGCCTTCCTACCCTCTAGACTGCAGAGTCATTGTTGAAAGGAAGTCTGAGCAGCAACTGTCTGGACTTCTAGCCCATACCTCTTCAGTTACTCAAGAATGACAGTTGGCTTTTGCATCAGCTCTCCTGCCCCATCCCACCCTCCACACTATCTTCTCAGAGTCTATATGTGGCAATTTCCATGCTAGCATTTCCTCATCAGTGTGGCAATGCTCAAGCCTCTTGGCCTCTCTTTAGAGATCCTACGGGCAGTGAGCATCTCAAAAGAAAATATATTTTCTTGATTTTTTTAAACATAGTATCTAATATGTCCAGAGATATGTCTGTCAGTACATTTTCCCTCTTTTAAAATTAGTTATCTCTTTGTGGGTTGTTATAACAAGTAAGACTACTCTTATTGAGGACCTAGTTTGGAAATTTGGCTAGATTAGATTAGCCCCTACAACTAAAGCCTAGGTCAGGCTGCAAGAACCAAATGTTGAACCACACTTCTTCCATCTCACCATCTCAATCATAGAAATTGTGTAGATCATGCTGATAGTTAAGAAGGGACAGACATTGATCCTTGGCAATGCCTCATTCTTTAACTTACTTATGCGACAAGCATGATAACCTACCCTGAGTCAGGTCCCTATCTGAAGAGAAGTTAACAAAACATAAGAGTATTCCAATTAGTCCAAATTTTCTCACCACTGTAATGCATTCAAACACATAGGGTAGGACCAGCTTTACAAGATTTGAACTGAGACCTGAAAGACAAATAAGAGGATAGCATGCATATTACAGGTAATGATGAGAAGAACTGGAAAGGAGTCCTAAAACAGTGTGCAAAGATATGGATATATGTAGCAGATGGCAACTTTTTTGTGGCTAAGATCTTATAATGTCTGAGTGTAGGAACTGTATTGAGGAGTAACAAACAGAAGATGAGAATTATTAATGGTGTGATATATCTGTATCCCAAACAATGGAAAGTTTTAAGATAATACTAAAATCCATTTCTCACCCTCCAAAACCATATTATCTGGGCTCAGGTTAGAAAATTCAGACTGATAAATTTATGTGTACTTACTGGAGCAGCATGAACAAGAATTTCAATGTGAGATGATGCTAGGAAACCGAAATCCGTGTCTACTGTTTTTGTGACTGTCACAGACTACAGACAAAAAAAATACATTTTGGAATATACAGACAGAATTTTCATTTTCTCTACTTATCTCTAGACAGCTAAGAGTCAAAACTTTTCTCAAGGGATCAGATAGTTGCAGAAAAAGACTAAAACGACAGAGTAATTCTTTTCGCCAGCATATAATCATGTTTACTGAAACTCTTCACTTACCTGCAGCAAAAGAAACAGAACATGGAAAGAGGAGGCATTAGTGACTGAAGACAGTTAATAATATTCTGACCTTTCCAAGTACAAATGATTCATCAAAAATTGTTTGCATGTCTTTCATTTTAACTATTTATTTAAACTAGAATGTCAAATAGTTCATCCTCAGATCTGAAGAACAGTTAGACTGATTTTCACCCTCTTGTCCAAATTCATATGAATGCTTGAAGCCTTATCCCCTAATACTTCAAAATATAACTGTATCTTGAGATAAGGCTTTTAAAGAATGATTAAATTAAAAAGAGACTCTTAGGAACAGGCTAATTCTAATATAACTAATGTTATTATAATAAGGGAAACTAACATAATAAGAGGTACACAGGTGCACCAAAAGGTCATGTTTGGCCATAGTAAGAAGTCAAAACACCTATGAGCCTGGACCAGAGTACTTGTGAAAATCTAAGCCAGCCAGCATTTTAACATTGGACATTTAGCTTCCAGAACAGTAGTGAAATAATTTATGCTAAGACACCAATCTGTGATATTCTGTTTGGAAGCCCTACCAAAACAATTCAAACAGAGACCGTTTTGAGAAGGGAAGACTTTTTGTTGTTATTGTTGTTCTCTATTAGAATCTCTTACATCCTCTTTCATTAGGATAACCAAGTCACTTCATAAAGCAGCAGAGCCTGAGTGTTCCTTGTGTCTTCTACTTCTTGTAGGATAAGGTGGTCGAGGACTTTGCCACTCATATTTTTCCACATGTGAGCTTCTTAGAGGTGGTAAGAGACATGACAAGCATGGATAGGCTAGAGCAGATAGAAAATCCTACCAAATTTTTTGATAAAGAAAAATTAAATGTAACCAAGAGATCCTTGGTTTTCTGCTTTGGACATGATCAGTTATGTAACATTTGGGGACAGGGAGATGTTGAGACAAAGTCTTGCTATGCAGCCAAGGCAGTCTGTGACCTTACAATCCTCATGGCTCAGCCTTCCAAATGTTGGAACTATAAGTATGCACAACCATACCTTGATATTCTTGAAACTCTTAAACAAAGCCTTAAATTTCTCTAAACACAAAATTTTCATTGATAAACAGTATGCCAATGTATATGTCACCAATATATTTTAGTGTTCAGTTAAATAATGTGTAAGAACTGATTACTATCAATTCCAGGAGAGCTAAATCGTAGATTACTATTGTAAAGATATGCCAAACCTAAAAGGGACACATCTTGCACTCAATCTAAGAGAAACCATATTAGACCAAACTGCCTTTGGAAATTAAGTCAAAGAAAACCAGTAAGAAATATGTGTTCAGCCCTTTGCAGGAAGAGTTGAGCCCCAGTAATTACCTAATGCTTTTTATTACTAAATAGAGGTTGAATGTATTTTAAGTCTCTGTCAAGAGATGGGGTGATGTCCTAATTCTAATCCTAAAACAGAACAAGAATGAAATTTTGTGTAAAAAAAAAAAAAATAGTGGGCCGGGCAGTGGTGGCGCATGCCTTTAATCCCAGCACTTGGGAGGCAGAGGCAGGTGGATTTCTGAGTTCGAGGCCAGCCTGGTCTATAGAGTGAGTTCCAGGACAGCCAGAGCTACCCAGAGAAACCCTGTCTCAAAAAGATAGTAACCTACTCAATTATCTCACAGTTTGGCTACTATTACTGTTCTATTATCATAGCAGTGGGATGGTTGACTGAACAGTAAGAGGATGTATGTTTCCACGGATGGCAAAGAACAAGACAAAAAGAATGAATAAATGTGGTGTTGGCTCCACAGACAGAGGCCTCTGAATCTGTGGTTCAAACTGACTGAAGAAAAATTTCACAAGCGCTAGAGAGACCTACTTGAATTGAGAAAGTGTTACAGAAGAGTATTCAAAACATTGTGCCCTGATATTCCCACTTTTGCCAGCATTCCTTTGTACTTATTTACACTCTAAGCAGAGAAACTTGGATGAATAATAGCACACGTAGGTTATTCAACTTTGCGGATGGAGGATGTGTTTCAGGGCCTCCGTATACCATATTAAGCTTGGGATACTATAATGACTGACTTTTCTGATCTCAACAAGCTCAATTTAGAATCTGGAGCCATGATAATTTAGAACCTGGAGCCATGATGACCACTCTCTTAGGCTCATGGCTGGTCAGATGGAATAACTTGATGAAAATTGGGGACTAAATTGATAGGATCTCCTTTGCCCAGTTCTAATTTCACAAGATGACTTTACTCTTTATTTTAAAAATTCTTACACACACACAAGAACACAAACCCAATGCAAGAGATGTGACTATAGGCAGCAAATATAATACAGTCTTGGGATCTATATATTTTGGAGGATAGTATAATCAAAATATATCAATTGGGAGATGTTGTGACCAAAAGTTGAATAGCATCTTCAGCACAAAACTGCAGAGTCAAAAATCAAAGAGGTGAAAATTCTGATACTTAGTATTAATCAGACTACCAATGAAATATTTTCTCTTCTGATTATCACACTCTGAGAGAACTGTTGACAATGTAGGATAGCCCCAGTCCCCAAATTTCCCTAGAGATGGCACAGAGCCTTCCCCTAGATTATTTCTATCCTCCAAGCTCATCACAATCCATCACATAGCCGAGCCTTGAGTCATACGAGGAAACTCGCCTTGGAATCTTGCATTTCTCTCTCCCTCAAACTTTGGAAGATTAAAATCATTAGTGATTTAAAGTAAACGTTATTCTGTGTGATTACAACATATTATATTTAGAAAGATTTGGCTGTTGTAACCCTCCACAGCCAACCTGCTTTCTGCCAGTAGGTAAAGTTACAGTCAGAGCAGACAGGTTATAGTCTGCATACTGATTATCTATGTATTGCCTATGGAATGCAAGTTTCAAGAATATGTCTCCTGGTTTTTGAAATACTTTCTATCTGTACCTTTCCTGTTTTAAACTTTTTGCTTACAACATTTTCTCCTCCCTCTCCTCCCTCTCCTCCCTCCTGCCCATCCTATGTCTACTACCCTTCCTCCCTTTTCCTTCTCAAATTCACAGCCTCCATTTCTTTAACCACCACTGTTATATAAACATAGTTTTTTTAAAAAAAAAAAAGAAAGCAAATATCCATAACCTGAGTCCCTTTCCTTCCATGCCTACATGTGTATATTTCTAGGACTTGGCAACTTGGTATTAGATATGCTATCAGGGGGCTCATCCCTGGAGACAACTAATTCTCCCTCTTTCAATAGTTTATTGCTTTTAGCTCTTGTCTATAGGTAGAGCCTGAGGAGATTTTTTTCCATTTACATTGGGGTGTTAACTGATGTTGGAATTGCTCAAATCTTTTCTAGACAGCCATGATATTGAGATCTTATGGGTGAGTGGCTTCCTTGTTATAGCTAGAAGGTACAACCTTCAAGCAGACTTATTGATACTTTGGCTCTTACAATCTATTGCCCCATTTCCATAATGTTCCCTGAGCTTTATATTCAGGAGTTATGATATAGATGTATCAACTGTATATGGGCATCCAATGGTCTATTCTGTGCATTTTGATTAGTTGTGCTTTTCAATATTGGTCTTTTTAAAAAAAAAAGAAGCATCTTTGGTGAGTAATGAGAAAAATACTATCCTAAGGTTTATGTTTGTCATGTGTACAATAACAATTATTTAGAATGCAGTTAGGAATTATACTGATAGAGAAAAGTGGCAGTAATAGATCATCTCACTAGCCATAGATTCTTGGCCTTGTTTATAGTAAGAGACATGAATTTCTTCTTTTGAGCAAACCTAAATTCAATTAGACATTTGTGGGATACGACCAAAATATAAATGTATATTTTATATCCTTGGGAATATCTTACCTTGCTTGCCATTGGTGTGAATAGAACAGCTGAATAGAACTATTGATCGCCTTTCTTCCTTTGCCACTTGCATAGCACATTCAGATAGTATAAAAGCCAGTCCTCAGGGAGGAAGCATCCAGGACAGTTCCAGCTCTAATTCTCCAAGTTCTGTGTCTGAAGTAATCATGTCTTCAACAACAGGGGCTTACTTTAACTTCTGGGAAGCACCCAAGGGCATCAACAACAGCCTTTATTGTTCTATAAGTTACTTGGATATCTCTGACCAACAATTCAAAAGGAGGTTACTCATAGCTGGTATTAGGGTTTATGTTTGACAGTCTATGGCTCTTTAGAGGAGCATTATCACCCCAATTGGCATAACTTTATTTAAGATATGTACATTATACTATATTTACATATAATATATTATATAATGTAATTGTTAGTAAACACAAAATAGTAATTACTTTAGGCTATTACATACTTAGTGTTATGTTTCACTTCTTTATCCCAAAGTATTAAACCCCCAGTTAAAGCTCCTGATCTCTTTCCATCTTCATAGCATCTATGTCCTATTATTCCCCTTATAGAAGCCCACACTCTGATGATCTCTTTTTTCTTTCCTAGCTTCTGCTGTGATTTCAGGTAACATACTTGCATCTGACAACTCAGAGCTAAGAACCAAAAATAAAGAAGAGCCTGTGGTGGTTGTCTTTCTCAATCTGGGTTACTCCACTCAACATGTTTCCTCCTATTTATTTATGTGAACATTTTTGTGATTTCGTTTTTTCTATACATGTATGTGAGCTATATTTTCATTAGCCATTTACCAGTTGAAGAACATCTAGGTTGTTTCCACTTCCTATTATGAATAGAGAAGCATTGAACACAGCTGAGTGTTTGTGAAATAAGACATCAAATCCTTTGAGCATAAGCAAATGAGTGTTATAGCTGGGTTATATGGTAGGTATATTTTTTAACTTCTTGAGAATTCTTCACTTCTTTGAGAATGATTTTGCTTAGAGTGGTTACACCAATTTGCAATCCCACCTACAGTGAATGAGAGTTCTCCACTTCCCATATTCTCCCATTTGTTGTCTGGATGTTGTTCTTGTTTTTGTTGTTCATTTTGGCCATTCAGACTGGAGTGAGATGAAATCTCAAAGGTGTTTTAATTTGCATTTTCATGATTGCTAAGATTGTTGAACGGCATTTGGGTGATCTTTTGGCCATTTTTTGTTTCTTCTTTTAATCTATATCAACATTTTAGTTGGATTGCTTTTTTTGTGACTTTTTTTTCAGTTCTTTCTATAGTCTGGATATTAATCTCTATCAGATATATAGCTGTCCAAGATTCTCTCCCACTGTATGGGTTTCCTCTTCACTAGATTGTTTCCTTTACTATTTATTGTGAGAGCATTTTAGTTTTATGAGGACCGCTTGTCAAATGTTGGCCTTGATTCCTCCTAATCAAATGGAGTACTGTTCCTGAAGTACTTTCCTACACCTACCTGTATGATACTGCCTGTGTTTTCTCCGTGGAGGAGTACTGCTTACTGACTTGCTTTTCATAGTCAGGAATCTGTCTGTGCCTGTACTGTTTTCAGTCAGAAGTTTTTTTCTTTTTCTTCCCCTTCCTTTTTGTTGTGGATCTATTTAAGTTATTGGTCTCTTTTTTTATTTAACACTGGTAGTTTAGAAGAATTCAGAAATCCATTCATTCATTTTACATTTATGATTTATTTCAGTATAAGTTCTTAAAATATCCCCTTATAATATTCTGAATATCTTTGATGTCTCTTGTAATGTTTCCCTGTTTGTCTCTGATTCTTTTTTTAAGATTTATTTATTTATTTATTTATTTATTTATTTAAGTACACTGTAGCTGTCTTCAGACATACCAGAAGAGATCATCAGATCTCTTTAGAGATGGTTGTGAGCCACCATGTGGTTGCTAGGATTTGAACTCAGGACCTTCGGAAGAGCAGTCAATGCCCTTAACCACTGAGCCATCTCTCCAGCCCTGTCTCTGATTCTTTTAATTTGTATCATAGCTTTCTTTCTTTTAGTCTGTTGTTTTTTGTTTTGTTTTGTTTTTTTAATCTTCTCAAAGAACCAACTCTTAGATTAATTGATACTTTGCATTGTTTCTTTATTTCTATTTCATTATTTTTTCCTGTAATTGGATATTTTCTTTATTTACATTTCAAATGTTATCCCCTTTCCAGGTCTCCCCTCCAGAAAAATCTCTATCCCATCTCACCTCCCCCTGTCAATATGAGGGTGCTCCTCCACCACCCCATCCACCTACTCCTACCTTCCAGCCCTGGCATTTCCCTACACTGGGGCATCAAATCCCCCCAGGCCCAAGGGCCTCTCCTCCTAATGATGTCCAACAAGGTCATCCTCTACCGTATGTGCTGTTGGAAACATGGGTCCCTCCATGTATACTATTTGGTTGGTAAGCCAATTCCCAGGGGCTCTGGAGGATCTGGCTGGTTGACACTGTTGCTCCCCTGATGGGGCTGCAAAACCCCTCAGCGACTTCAGACCCTTCTCCAACTCCTCCATCAGGGACCCCATGCTCATTCCAATGCTTGGCTATGAGCCTCGCCTCTGTATTTGTCAGGCTCTGGCAGAACCTTTCAGAAGACAACCATATAAGGCTCCTGTCAGGAAGCACTTCTTGGCATCCACAATAGTGTCCACAATTGGACATGGGATGGATCCCCAGGTGGGACAGTCTCTGGATGGCCTTTCCTTCCGTCTCTACACTTTGTCTCCATATTTCCTCCTGTGAGTATTTTGTTCCCCCTTCTAAGAAGCACTGAAGCATTCATACTTTAGTCTTCCTTCTTCTTAACTCGAATGGCCGAGAAGCACCTAAAGAAATATTCAATGTCCTTAGTAATCAGAAAAATGCACATCAAAACAACCCTGAGATTCCACCTCACACCAATCAGAATGACTAAGATCAAAAACTCAGATGACAGCAGATGCAGGCAAGGATGTAGAGAAAGAGGAACACTTCTCCATTGCTGGTGGGATTGAAAACTGGTACAACCATTCTGGAAAACAGTCTGGAGGTTCCTCAGAAAAATTGGACATAGTACTATCTGAGGACCCAGCTGTACCACTCCTGGGTATATACCCAAAAGATGCTCCAACATGTAATAAGGACACATGCTCCACTATGTTCCTAGCAGCCTTATTTATAATAGCCAGAAGGTGGAAAGTACCCAGATGTCCTTCAACAGAGGAATGGATACAGAAAATGTGGTCCATTTACACAATGGAGTACTACTCAGCTATTAAAAACAATGAATTCATGAAATTCTTAGGCAAATGGATGGAATTTGAAAATATCCTGAGCAAGGTAACCGAGTCACAAAAGATCAGGCACAGTATGCACTCACTGATGAGTGGATATTAGCCCCAAAGTTAATAATGCCCAAGATACAATTCACAGACTATATTTCATGAATTTCTAATCTCATTTTTATTATTCTTTGCATACCGCTGGATTTGGGGTTGTTTTGTTCTTGCTTTCCAAATTCACAAGTCACATTGTTAAGTAATTTAATTTGTGCTCTTTCTGATTTTTAATGTAAATCCAAGAGCTTTGCATTTTCATCTTAGGAGTGGATGCTTTTAATATGTCTTAGAAATTGTTGTGTTGTGTTTTCATTTTCGTTCACTCCATAAATTATTTATTTATTCCTTAATTTCTTGGTTAAGTATTCATCATTGCATAATGTGTTGTTCAGTCCCCATGAGTTTGTATAATTACTAAAGATTCTTTTTAAGTATAATTTTAAGTTATACAGCATTGAGGTAGAATAGGGTACACAAAGGTATTCAATTTTTCTAATTAAAAAATTCTTTGTGTTCTAGTATGTGGCCTCCTTTAGAGAAACTTCGTGACATACTGAGTAAAATATGTATTCTTTGGTGTTTGCATGGAGTAATCTGAAGATATCTGTTAGGTTCATTTGATGTATGAAGTCATTTAATTTGGGTCTTTCTCTATTTTTTTTACAACTGGATATTCTGTCTACTCAAGAAAATGGAAGTACTGAGACACCTGCTATTACTAGGTTGATGTTAATCTATTTCTTTAATACCAGTAGTACACTTCTATAAAATAGTATGTGCCCGGGAATAGTACATACATATGGTTGGGGTTATAATGTCTTAGTCCTTGGTCAGAATGAACACCATTTATCTCTTCTGATTAGTTTTAGTTTGAAGTCAATTTTATTTGGTATTAAGATAGCAATACCTGCTTGCTTCCTAGTCTCATTTGCTTGGAATACATTTTCTATAATTTCATGTTAAGGTAGTGTTTATTTTTTTAAAAGCTAAAATGAGTTTCCTATAGACAACATAAAAGTGGATTTTCTAATTAATTTATGTATTCACTTTACAACCCAACATCATCATCCCCCCCACCTTACCCCCAACCCTGAACTGCAGAACTAGGTGCATCCTCTCCCACTGAGACCAGACAAGGTGACCCAGTTAGGAAAATAGGATCCACAGGCAGGGAACAGATTCAGGGACAGCCCCCACTCCAGTTGACAAGGGACCCACATGAAGAACAAGCTGCACATCTGTTCCATATGTGCCAACATCCAGCTGATGAATGTTTTTTGGTTGGTGGTTCAATCTCTGAGAGCTCCAAGGGTCCAGGTTAGTTGACTCTGTTGGTCTTCCTGAGGAGTTCCTATCCTTTTTGGAGCCCCACAATCCTGCATGAGCTCTGCCCAGGATCTTCTAACTTTCATGGTCTCAGGTGAGAAGTCTGGTGTAATTCTGATAGGTCTTCCTTTATATGTTTCTTGGCCTCTCTTACTGCCTTTAATATTCTTTCTTTGTTTAGTACATTTGGGGTTTTGATTGTTATGTGACGGGAGGTCTTTCTGTTCTGGTCCAGTCTGTTTGGAGTTCTATAGGCTTCTTGTATGTTCATGGGCATCTCTCTCTAGGTTAGGGAAGTTTTCTACCAGAATTTTGTTGAAGATATTTGCTGGCTCTTTAAGTTGTAAATCTTCACTCTCATCTATACCTATAATTTTAGGTTTGGTCTTCTCATTGTGTCCTGGATCTCCTGGATGCTTAGGTTACAAGCTTTTTGCATTTTGCATTTTCTTTGACTGTTGAGTCAATGGTTTCTATGGTATCTTCGGCATTTGAGATTCTTTCTTCTACCCCTTGTATTCTATTGGTGATATTTGCATCTGTGGCCCCTGAATTCTTCCCAAAATTTTCTATCTCCAAAGTTGTCTCCCTTTTCGATTTCTTAGTTGTTTCTACTTCTATTTTTAGATCCTGGATGGTTTTGCTCACTCAGTTCCTTCACTTGTTTGTTTATGTTTTCCTGTAATTCTTTAAGAGATTTTTGTGTTTCCTCTTTCATGACTTCTGCCTGTTGACCCAAGTTCTTCTGTGTTCCTTTAAGTGATTTTTGCATTTCCTCTTTATTGGCTTCTATCTTTTGACCCATATTCTCCTGCATTTCTTTAAATGATTTTTGTGTTTCCCTTGTAAGGGCTTCTAACTTTTGATCCATTTTCTCCTGTATTTCTTTAAGAGATTTATGTCCTTCTTGTGTTCCTCTGACAGCATCATGACCAGTGATTTTAAATCCAAATCTTGTTTTTCTGGTGTGTTGGGTTATCCAGGACTTGCTGTTGTCAGAGTATTGGGTTGGATGCTGCCATATTGCCTTGATTTCTGTTAGTAACGTTCCTACATTTGCCTTTTGCCATCTGGTTATCTCTGGCGTTAGTTGGTCCTATTGTCACTGTCTGGTGCTTGAACCTCCTACAAGCCTGCTTGAGCCTCCTGTGAGCCTGTAAGGCTATTTCTGTTCCTCTGGATGACTGGGTTTCCCCTGGCACAGATTACTGATGGGCTGCCCTACTCTTGGGTATAGTTGGAGCGCTGGTGTGCCTTGCCCCAAGCAATGTTATACTCGGGGGTTGTCTCTGTATACTTGGAGCTGCCTGTCCTGTCCGACTGGGAGCGAAGATCAAATGTTCAGTCTTTTAATGCTGTCCCTGTATGTTCCTGCATGCATCTTTCATGGAATTTTTTCCCAGTGTTTGTGTGAACTAATTCCTTTGCTTTTTGTTCAGGTCCTGATATTTTTTCTTCTTCTTAATGATTCATTGTTTTTTTATTTAATTTTTATTTTCTATATTCTATGTTTACATTCCAAAGGCTTTCCCCTTTCCCAGTTCCCCCCTACCATATATCCCATAATTCCTCCCCCCCCCAGCTATTTTGTAAGGATTTTTTCTGAGTTATTGAGTTTTTCAGTTCCATCTTGATTTCAATTTCAGTTCTCTTCAATGTTTTTATGTTTTTACTGAATTCAGTTTTCAATTCTGTCTTGAGTTTTTCATTTCATCTTGCTATATATTTTCTTTTCTTGTATATCACTGAGGTGTTTATTTGCTATTCTTAAGTTTATTAAGTCTATGTGTTCTTTAAACTCTTTAAACTTTTTAATGAAAATTATGACTGTTTGTGGGTCCTGGAAATTCCTGTTTTTTTATGTAGGTAATTCTCATTAGTGAACATTTCTATAGTAACTGGTTGGATTTGGGTGATATGTATTGTCTTGGTCGTTTATATTGTTTGACTTTTTATAGTAAGACCTATGTACATGGCTTTCTTTATTCATATATTTCTGATTTAGGGTTTTAGGGTATCTCAGGCTAGGCATGCTTATAGGCTTTGCAGCCAAGACAAACATTGAGAGTTGGATTCACACACAGAAATAAAAGCTTGGCTAGGCCTAGAGCTTGGATATAAAACAGATGACCCAGGACCCAGGGAACTCACCAAACTAGTTGGTATGTTGATGCTATTAGAACTGACCAGGCTGGGCTGGGCTATTGGATATGGAATTGGAGTCAATCCTTGTGGGACTCATCAGACTGAGCTGGTATACAGAATATCCTATATGGGTTATGTTTGGGGACTTGAGAGCATACAGGCAGTTTAGGATTCATGGAACTCACAAGACTGGACCTGGGCACAGGGTGTAGGACCTTGAAAAGGTCTGAATGTTGGATATGACTTGGGCTACTAGAGTAGAAGAAGAAGTAATGGCAAGTACTTGTAGTCACCCTGGATCCATCTTGTGTGTATTGGTCCAGACTTCCTAGTGACAAGCAGGCAAAAAATATATATATATTCAGAGGATAACATCATTAATCATTATGGAAATGCAAATCAAAACAACCCTGAGATTTCACCTCACACCAGTCAGAATGGCGAAGATTAAAAACTCAAGAGACAGCAGGTGTTGGTGAGGATGTGGAGAAAGAACACTCCTCCATTGCTGGTGGGATTGCAAGATGGTACAACCACTCTGGAAATAAGTCTGGCGGTTCCTCAGAAAACTGGACATGATACTACCAGAGGACCCAGCCATACCACTCCTGGACATATACCCAGAGGATTCCCCAGCATGCAATAAGGATACATGCTCCACTATGTTCATAGCAGCCTTATTTATAATAGTCAGAAGCTGGAAAGAACCCAGATGTCCCTCAATGGAGAAATGGATACAGAAAATGTGGTATATTTACACAATAGAATACTACTTAGCAATTAAAAACAATGAATTCATGAAATTTTTAGGCAAATGGTTGAAACTAGAAGATATCATCCTAAGTGAGGTAACCCAATCACAAAAGAATACACATGGAATGCAGTCACTGATAAGTGGATATTAGCCCAGAAGCTCTGAATACTCAAGACACAATTAACATATCAAATGATTCCCAAGAAGAAAGAAGAAGAGGGCCTTGGTCCTGGAAAGGCTTGATGCAGCATTGTAGGGGATTACCAGGACAGAGAAATTGGAGGGGGATGATTGGGGAATGGGTGGATGGAAGAGAGCTTATGGGACTTATGAGGAGGGGGAACTGGGAAAGGGGAAATCATTTGGAATGTAAACAAATATAGAAAATTTTAAAAAAAAATGGGAGTCATAGTTCATTCTCACAGTTTCAGTTAATATGAGTTGATAAATGTACATTAAAGATCAGACTTAAAAAAAAAACAAAAAGCAAACAAAAAACAAACCTTTGGAGAGAGCTGATATCTTTAAGAAGCTAATCAGCTTTAAGACTCAATATGAACTCTGGCCCAACATCCTACCAATAACAGATAGACAAGAACCAGATGCTAACCTGTACATGATGGATCCATGTCTGAGAAGTTAGACATGCTTCTTCAAAATGCAAAGAGGCATTTCCCAGGACAGAAGCAGCAAAAGAAAAAATGTTTTGCTGCCTTATTGAGAATAAGAAGTTGGTTCCAAAAAGACTGGTCATTTCCAGGTGAACATTACATACAAGTTTCTCCCTCTAGAATCTGATCCCAGTTTATCTTTGTAATTTTGTCTTCTCTTAATCTGGTAGATTTGTAAACATGGGGCAATTCTTCCCCAACTTCTCCCTCTGCTGGCCTGACAGGGAGAAGCAGGAGGAAAGTAGTTTTAACCTTTTAAAAATATGATTAATATTATTCTATTTCTACAAAATAAGAGGTCTTATGACACATTCACACACATGTATATAATAGAATTTGATCATATGTACCTCTCTCCACACTTTCTTGTCTCTCTCACATCTACTTGTTCCCTCACTTCCTAAACACCCTTCTATTTTATATCTTTCTTCTTTAAATTATACACATAAGAGAAAACACACAGTATTTGTCATTTTGAATCTGATTTCTCTTAAAATGTTAAACTCTAGTCCCATCCTGTAAATTGCAGTTTTGTTCTTATTTATGGCTGAATAATACTCCACTGAGAGAGAGAGAGAGAGAGAGAGAGAGAGAGAGAGAGAGAGATTCTCTATCATCCATCTATGAACAACTAGTCTGACTCCATAACTTGGCTTTTGTGAATAATACTTGCATCTTTTCATCCTGAATTCATCCCAAGTCCCAGAATACAATGACTATAAAGCTTTGATTAATATACCTTCTCTTGACTCATATATTACATTTAGGCTTACACCTATGTACATAGCTTTGTGTTTAGACACATTCTTTATCCTCATTGACTTTAGCTATATTGATGAGTTAGTTGAGTGAGAAACAAAAAAGTTCAAAGACCTAACACTGAACTTTGCCAGATAATTCTAAATACCACTGTGGTTCTAAATACCACTGCGAAAGTTGATCTCCTTTGCCAGATTGGAATGATTTAGAATAACCATAAAGTGGGGACAAAATGACAAGAAAAAATGTGGAGTGTAGTAAGGAAAGGTGTGCAAGCAAGTGAAGTCTTTGGACAAGAAGTTTAAAGTTGACAAATATCTATAATTGTTAATGAGATTAGAGCCATGAAAGAGAAAATGGTACTCTACACAGAGACAACAGAATGATGACCTGAGTAAAAATACTACTTCATTGGAAAGAAAACAAATTGAGAATAACCCTGAAGGAGCTTCTTTATCAAAAGCAACTGCTTTGGGGAATATTTGCCCCGGGTGAGCATAAGGCGGCATCTCACTGAGCTGGTAGAACTTGGCAGTTTCACCTACATGATTGTGGATTTGCAAGCATGGAATACATGGGATTGCGAGGATCATGGAGCTTTTCATTGTGGTTTCTGAAACAACTGAGCCGAGGTAATATGTGGCAGCATCAGAGTCCCTGTAAAGGAGCCCTAAGGGTCTATTGTATGAAATTGGTAAGCTTAAGTTATAATAGAGACGCCAAGATAATGGAGAAACGATGAAATGTCTACAGTGGAAAACTGCAGCTCCCCAAAAGATGCTATGTCTATAAGCAGACTGAAATGATTATAATACTGCGTTAGTCAGTGTTCTTTAGGGAAACAGAACGTACAGACTGAATCTATGCATGTTAAAGGGAATTTTGTGGAGTGGCTTACAGGCTGTAGTCTGACTAGCCCAGTATTGGCTGTCTCCTGACAGAAAGGTCAAGAATCTGATATTTATAAAGTCCATGAGGCTGGATGTCTCAGCTGGTCTTCAGTATAGATATGGAAACTGTACAAGTAGGCATTCGCACCAGCAAAGGACTACCTGAGCAGCAGAATAGACAAACTCAAACTTGCCAGGCAGAGTTAGAGCAGGCAGGCAGGCAAAAAAAAGAAGAGGAAGAAAGAAAGAAAGAAAGAAAGAAAGAAAGAAAGAAAGAAAGAAAGAAGAAAAGAAAGAAAGAAAGAAAGAAAGAAAGAAAGAAAGAAAGAAAGACAAAAGAATGAAAGAAGAGAGGAAGGAAGGAAGGGAGAAAGAAAGAAAGAAAGAAAGAAAGAAAGAAAGAAAGAAAGAAAGAAAGGGCTTCCTTCTCTTGTGTCTTTTCATATAGCTTGCCACTAGAAGGTGTGGCCCAGATTAAGAGAGGATTTTGCCCTCTCAAATGATCCAATCAAGAAAACTCACTCACAGATGTGCCCAGCTGCTTGTATTTTTGTCAATTTCAGATACAGTCCAGTTGATGACCAAGATCAGCCATTACAGATACCCAAACCCTTTGGATCTCAGTTGATTCCATCAAGAGTCCCAAATACTTAGGCTAAAGGACTTGACATTTTCCCTGCAGGATTATAGTCTTAATTTAGCAATCATTTCTTGCTATACCCTTCACCACTTTTGGAATGGGAAAGTGTATTCTATGCTATATACATTGGAAGTTTGTAATTTTATTTTTATTTTTATGAATAAGACTTGGGCTTTGGAATTGTAAACAACATTGGAACTGTTAAAGCAAAATATTGTAGGCTGAGTGCATTTTTCATTATAAGATGCCCATAAGACTGTAGAGACAATGAGTGGGAGGTATATATTAAACAAGATGTGTTTGAATGTCAAGTTGAATAGAGGTTGAGTTCTGGTGGGTATTCTTAAATGTCAAACTAATAGGATTTAGAGTCACCATCAAAACAAATCTCTGGACATATTTTTGAGAGATTTTCTAGATTGGGTTCACTGAGGTAAGAAGACTCACTTTAAATATGTACAACACTATTCCAGAGGATGGGATACAAGACTGAATAAAAAGAAGAAAGGAGTAGATGCTTTTGTTTCTCTCTGATTTCTAACTGCAGATGCCAGCTGCCTCATGTTCCTGCCAACATGACTTTCCTATCAGGATGGACTGAACCTTAGAGTTAGGGTTAAGTGAAAGAAGATTGGTGAAAATGTTATCTCAATTATTCTTGTCTAACTTCTACTTATATGAAGTACCCAAAATAGCAATGTTTATAGAGACAAAAAGCATATTAGTAGTTACCAGGACTTGGAAATGTGTTGCAGGTGAAAGTATTTATTAGTATTTATGGGTGCAGAGATAAGAAAGGTTGACAAGTGCATTCTAAACTCACATAATACTAATGGTTTGTGAGTATATTTTTTTAAAGTATTGAATTCCACAGTTTAAATGAGTGTGTTCTATGGTGTGTGGATTATATCTACATAATTATTTTAGTAAGGGTAAAATAATAGTATCAGCAAGTCTGAAAAAGCATAAAGATAGAGTTGGATCTATTTTCTCCTCTTCATGGAAAGCCCACCAGAATAAAATTGCTGGGACACTGAGCTATTAACTAGTCTTTTATGGTTAAGCACAGTGTCTAGCCTTGTCTGTGTTCCATTAAAATATACAAAACTACCATCTTATCAAATCATACAAGTGAAATATAGGCTCTGAAAGTATTATTTATTGAATATGGAGTAGAGCCCAGAAATCTGTTTTTAACAAAGTTATGTAGGATTAAGAACCTTTCTAATTCTGACATCCTGATTTTATTAGAAATAAAGCCATTAAAAGCTTTCTTCATAAACAAAGCACTTTCCCAGTGTGCCCTAAGGAAATAAAAGAGCTGAAGGATGGGGAGGAGTGCTGTCTTCTAGCATGACATAGGTGTTGCACTCACAAACTCACAGCTGCTGCGCTACCCTATATGAACCTGCACAAAATCAAGCCACTTAAAATTCCAGCCTAAGTGGAGGACAAGCCCCTGAAGTCCATCCCTAGGGGAGGAGCTATTGGCTATTGATGATTTTAGGGGGCGAGTCACTTTTCTTTGTGGGCGCAGTCCATGATATTTTGCTCATGTCCCAATGGACCCTACAAACATGCACTTCTGGATAGCACTAATTGGGTTTAAAAAGAAATAAGGACACAGATTTGGAAAGGAGATATGATATGAACATATGGAAGGAGTTGAATGGGAGAAGAAGAGGTGAATATGAGTGGAGTATATTGTTTACATGTATTAAAACTTTTAAAAATAAATGAAAACACTGTTTAAAAGCAAAAGGTAAAAGTCTTCAAATTTGAGGTAATAAAAGTCTTTAATGGTAGATTTGCATTGCATATCTTTGTCGCATAGTTTATGAAACCACTTCACGTGTATCCATTTCAAAATGAGAAAAGTGACGCTAGGATTATGCACTAAGTCAGGGACTTAAGAGAGGCTTAAACCCATCACCAATACTTTGTCCACGAATGAACAATCAAATCACATTTCTTAACATAAATAACACATTAGAAAGAACTTTTTAAAAGGTTATCCAAAAATTTTACTGAATCCTCCTTCAAGAAAAGTATAAGAAAAAGGAAGAAGTTCTGTGTATCTGCCTGAGTGTCCATAACCAGGACCACTGCTATCAGGCCCACCCCCTAGAATGCCAAAGCCCAGTGATATGCAGGCATGGATGCTATCAGTCTTCGGGAAATAAATGCTGGCTCCTATTATTGTGTTTATTTTCATTCTTGTGTTGACGAATATCTTATCTAAGAAAAATAGAGAAGAGATTTAACTTTAAAAAAAACAGAAAGCAATAAAGAGGTAATCTGGTTAATAGAAGCATATTGGTTATGCTTCTAATCTGAGACTGGCATATTCACTATTGCAAATAGCCCTCCTACCTATTGAAATGATTTCTTTTTATTATTATTATTAGATATAGTCTTTATTTACATTTCAAATGATTTCCCCTTTCCTGGTCCCCCCCACTCGAAAATCCCATAAGCCATCTTCCCTCCCCCTGTTCCCCAATCGTCCCTCTCCCACTTCCCTGTCCTGGGGAACACTGCAACATCAAGCCTTTCCAGGACCAGGGGGCCTCTCCTCCCTTTGATGTCTAACAAGGAATGATTTCTTTTTTTTTAATTTTTATTTTCTATATTCTATGTTTACATTCCAAAGGCTTTCCCCTTTCCCAGTTACCCCCCACCATATGTCCCATAATTCCTCTACTCCCCACCCCGCTATTCCCAACTCATTCCCCCCACCACGATTTCTCTGTTCTGGGTCTACAAAACTGGATCCAATCTTTACAGGCCCAGGGTCCTCTCCTTTCTTCTTCTTGGGAGTCATTTGACTTGCTAATTGTGCCTTGAGTATTTAGGGCTTCTGGGCTCATTAATATCCACTTATCAGTGATTGCATTTCATGTGTATTCTTTTGTGATTGGGTTAGCTCACTTAGGATGATATTTTCCAGATCTTACCATTTACCTACAAATTGCATGAGTTCATAATAATGAACTCATGCAATCTGTAGGTAAATGTTCTAAAGACACAGAAAAGTGATTATTACATACCCGCAGCCGTAGTACAGAATTTCTTCAACTCCTTGGAATCTTTTTCCACTTACTACCTTGATACTGCTGCATGACTGTACACTAGTCCTATCTTCTTGCCTTTCTCTAGTTAAGCTCACAATTTCAGGTGAGTTTATTTTCCCTACCTTTCTTCAAAAGATTAATCCTGATCTGTTGTTAATCAAGTAAAGAGAGAGACCAAAATGGCGGGGGGCGGGGGGGGGTTGGTGGGGGGGCAGACCTTGTCAGTTGTATACTTAGTCAAAGATTAATAACTAGAATATCCAAAGAAACCAAAGAACTAAATGTGAAGAAAATAAGCAACCCAATTAAACCTGGCTATGGTATTAAACAGACATTTCTCAAATGAATGATCACAAATGCCTAGGGTTGGAAAGATGGCTCAACACTTGAGACTCCGCCCACCTCCTACCTCCAGAGGTTGTCTGTTTCCCTTCTTTCTGCTGGCCCTCAGGGCTTCAGTCCTTGAGATAGGTTCAGGGTGGGGGAACTCTCCAGAATGCACCAGAGACCTGGGAGGTGAGAGACTCTCAGGACTCAAAGGGAGGGACCTTAGATGAAATGCCTGACAGTAGGGAGAGGGAACTTGTAGAGCCCACCTCCAGCAGGGAGACAGGGCATCACGTGAGGGAAAGGGGACATCCCACAGTCACAACTCTGACCCATAATTGTTCCTGTCTGAAAGAACTGCAGGGATGGAAATGGAGAGAAGCCTGAGGAAAAGATGGTCCATGATCAGGCCCAAAGTGGAATCTAGTTCAAGGGGTGGTCCCAAGGCCTCACACTATTACTGAGGCTATGGAACCCTCACAAAAAAGGACCTAGCATGACAGCACTCCAGAAGACCCAACAAGCAGCTAAAAGAGTCAGATGTAGATATTTGCACCAACCAATGGACAGAAGCAGTTGACCCCTGCTGTTGAACTAGGGAAGGCTGAATGAAGCTGAGGGCAACCCTGTAGGAGTACCAGCAGTCTCAATTAATCTGAACCCCCAAGATCTCTCAAACACTGGACCACCAAACAGGCAGCATACACCAGCTGAGGTGGGATCCCCAACACACATACAGCAGAGGACTGCCAGGTCTGTGTTCATTCAGAGAAGATGCACCAAAACCTCAAGAGACTGTAGGCCCCAGGGAGTTTAGAGGTCAGGTGTGGTGGGGTGGGGCATCCATGTGGAGACAGGGGTGTGGGGAGGAGGTATGGGATGTGGAACAGTCAGGGTGGATGGGGGCAGCATAAAATATGGAATGTAAAAAATAAATAAATATTTTTTTTTTAAAAAGTACTTGCTCTTGCAGGAAACCTGGGTTCAGTTTCTAGCACCCTCGTGGTAGTTCATAACTACCTGTAACTTGGGTTCTAGGGGATCAAATAAATGCCTTCTTCTGACTTCCTCAGACACCAGGCATACACCTGGTCCACAAGCATATATGCAAACAAAACATACACATAAAATAAAATAAATAAATTTTTAGTGACTAAGAAACACTTTGAAAAGTGTTCAACATCATTAACCATCAGGTCAACACAGACTAAAACAGTATTTCATCTCATTGTTCACTGCATTTAGAATTACCAGCATCAGAATACAAATGACAAATGCTGACATGGTAGGAAACTAAGAACACCTGTTTACAAATAACAATAAGTACTAACACAGGAGGGAAAGAATACCTCTTGTACATGGCAGGTGAGAGTATAAACTAGTACAACTACTTTGGAGATCAGATTGGAATTTCCTAAATGAAAAAAAAGGGACAAATATATCTACCATAGAATTCAGACATACTAGTCCTAGACATATACCCTAAAGAATCTTACAACTGAGAAACTTACACATCCATGTTTACAACAGGTTTTTTGACAATGACTAGGAATGGAATAGTCCCAGATGCCTATAAACTGATGGATGGATAATGAAAACATGCTACATTTAGGCAGTAGAATATTACTCAGTTATTTAAAATCAAATTTACAAAAAAAAATGAATGGAACTTGATAAAATATGCTGATTGGGATATCGCAGAACCAGAAAGACAAATGTCATGTTTTCTTTTGTATGTGGATCCTACTCTTAAATGCTTTTGTTTTGTATGCTTACTTCATGAACCCAAGATACTTGCAAAGAAACAATGGACTCATATCTTAAGGCAAGGCAAAGAGTACCATATAGTAGGTAGAAGATATTTGGGGACTAAAAATATTGAGACAGAAAGAATGGTGGAGAATAGAGAAGACAAGTAAATATGAGTTAGGAAGGGTCAAACAATAAGAAAGGAGTGTGATGAAAAAAAATACTTGATAGCCTGGTATCTAGTAACATAATTTAAAAACATAAGAGAATTTGTAGGTAAAGATACCCAAAACCAGACAATACAGGCTCTAGAAGCAATGGGTATTTCTTTTAATCCTATGACTGGAGTTGGAGAGATAGATCTGCAATTAAAAGCATGTGCTGCTTTTTCTGAAGACCTAGGTTCAGTATCCAGCACCCACCTGGTAGTTCACAACCATCTGTAACTCCAGTTACAGGAGATTTGATACCCTCTTCTGGCTTATGTGGGCATCAGACTTGTATATATATAAATGTCAATAGTGCACATATAGACAGACAGACAAAACACATAAAATAAAATTACATAAAATTAAAATAAATAAGTATTTTTAAAACAGTCAAATGTGGGACACCTCAAAAGGAGACATTGATAAGGAAAACTCCAGTTGGTGCCGGAGAGATGGCTCAGCCATTAAGAGCACTGACTGCTCTTCCGAAGGTCCTGAGTTCAAATCCCAGCATCCACATGGTGGCTCACAACCATCCATAACAAGATCTGATGCCCTCTTCTGGAGTGTCTGAAGACAGCTACAGTGTGCTTACATATAATAAATAAATAAATATTTTTAAAAAGCAAAAAGAAAAAGAAAGACTACAATTAACTGAAAAACAAAATAGGCTTTCACTACCCACATGAAAGACTTAATTAAATAAGTCCCTATTGCTGTAGATATCAGACACCATGGATGCAAAGCATAAATAAATCAAATCAGAATTGATGAAAGTTTCTTCCCTGCTGGTTGCTCTTATGGTGCCAGATAATGGTTCACAGGATGTGAAGGGGTAAAGGTGTCAGAAGTCTAACCTAGTCATGAACTCCACAAACTATCATAGCAATCTGCCAGGCAAGAGGAACCCTTAGTGAAATGGTGTTCTCATCATTATAGAGGTAATTAATGGCTCCATAATTCGATTTTTGTCTTCATTTACAAGAGAGAATCTATGCTGCCTGATACTATGAACCTCACTTAAAACCCATTTAAAGACCCTATGTAGAGGGAACGAACCTAAGATGGCTGCTTAGCCGACTTGACATGGCCTCCAGTTACCCCCCTGAATGTCTGTGTATATTCACACACAAACTGCTCTTGTCCTTAAGCAGAGAACATCTCCTTGATGTGAATTATGATAATTGCAAAAACCCATGGCTGTTCAAGATGTTGAAAATAAAGGATAGTTGAAAAAAACAAAAAAAAAAAAAAAAGGATAGTTGAGGGTTCAGCCATAGAAAAGACATTTATACTGCCCCTGTAAGGCTCAGGAAACACTGAGTCAGAGGAGACAGAAAGACTGTAAGAGCCAAAAGATGGGGGAATACAGGTGCAGAATACCATCTTCTAATCAGGAAGCAGTACGGGGGCATGGCAACCACCAACTCACAATGACTCTGTATGCTAGCACTGGGCCTACAGAAGACCTGCCTCTCTCCAGCAGTCAGAAATTGATGGATAAAGGACTCATGGGGCCCTGCCACATAGACCTAATCTGTTTGTTAGATTCTTGGAGGGGAGAAATCATGCTATTCAGTTGTGTGCCCACTTGTTAGCCCACTAGACTCTGAGGGTTAGTTCCAAACTCAGGATCATACAAGATAGATAGCCTGTATTAAACTATGTGATACAGTAAATAAAACTAGAACTAATAAACGTGAGGAAGAGATGTGGGGAGGAGGAGAACTAGTATGGGCATTAGGAAAATGGGAGCGAGTATGTAGAAAAAGGAATAAAATATACGGTGCATATATGAAATCACTGAAGAACAAAATTTACTGCTAAAACTCAAAAAAGAGGAGGCATTTACTTAAGGACATGTGAAAGAATTCATTTAATTAGACAAGTACTTAGATCTAGAATTAATTTAGGCACAAAGAACTTAGACTATGCAGAGAGACACAGTTACCAGGATGAATTAATAATTACTTTCACTAAAATAATAGATAAAATGTCATGGTCATATAGAGTAAAAATATATTCATGACAACTGAGAAATTAAAATATCTCTAGGAGTGTAACATTTTCAATGGGCTTGTAAAAATATATAGAATTTCAATATGTTAAGCTATATATGATTGGCAATCTCCAAATGGATAGTAACTTTGAGTAAATGTACAAAAGCTCACTAATAGAGATTTTATTTTAGGAAAGACAAATAGTTTGTGCATCTGAGGGAACGGATGTGGTATAAGTACTCAAAATGAGAGAGATGCCAGAGAAGGTAGGAAATTCTCAATAATGGAAGTTCTAAAAGACTGTTCCAAAGACCCTCAAATTATCTTTGTAGCAAATTGAAAATAATTGATTCAGGGAGCAATGTAATCAAAACTATTAAATGAATAGTCAATTCATCGCTTCCTGTCTTTTCTTCTCTTGGTGAATAGCACTCATACAATTATGCAAGACCAAAATCTGTGAGTCATCTCATCATAATTCTAACATCTTTGCTAATATGCACTAGGTAGTCAGCTTTCTGTTTCTAAATTAGTTACTTTTCTGTTGTGACATAAAATAACAGGACCCCAAAAACCTGTAGAAGAAAGGGTTTGTTTCGGATTATGAGTACAAAGGGATAAGAATCTGTTGGAACTGTGGGGTGGGTGGAGGAATGGTAGCAAGCAGCAAATATGGTGGCAGGAAAAAGTCAAAAAGATTACAATTCTCAACCTCAAACACAAAGCCAAGAAAACAAACTGGAACTGGGTGAGACCCTAAACACTCATCAAAACCTGTCTGCAATAACTTACCTCCTCCAGAAAGGCTTCTCCTCCCAAAGTTTCTACAACCTCTCCAAAAAGTACCACCAACTAAGGATCAAGTGTTCAAATACATGAGTCTATAGGGGATATTTCTCATTCATACCACCAGAGTTTCTATCCGACACCAGGGTAAGTTATTTAAGCTCATGGTTTTGAAGACTATAGTGCATCAATAATGAGACACTGTATCAGAATAGAGGAAGTATATGAGAGGAAGCTCCTTCATGGTGGCCAGGAAGCAGAGAAAGAATAGAATCCCATTACCCCCATCTTGCTTATGGTGACGTAACTTCTTATAAGGTCCTACCTTTTAGTTCCCACCTCTTCATTAGCACCAAACTAAGCAAACTGAATTTAACACAGGGGTCTTTGATGGCATGTCAGACTCAAATTATAGCAACAAGATCCATCCCTCTGCCATCTGTATATCTGCAGGCCTTTCCCCTCCAGACATGCAACTAGCAAACCAGCTTCTTCTGGCCTGGGTCCAATCATGCAGCAAATTCACTGGCTTCCCCTAGCCTCATTAACTCTGTGCACTCAGCGTCTGCCCTGCTCCAACCAAAAGGAAGCTCTAATTTCACATCAAGCACACCAAGGTGACATTGCAAAAACATGTCTCTCAAATCCACTAGTCCTAAAGAAATGTTCTTCAATGAGAATTACCTACATGAACTACAGGACACAGAATTTAAAGAACAATCTTGGGGCTGGAGAAATGTGTGTATATCCTAGAGGAAGTTCACTTGGACTGACAATGTGTTAGGATCTATGAGTCACTGAAGAATAATACCCCAGTGGCTGGAGAGATGGTTCAGCTGTTAAGCACTGACTGCTCTTCCAGAGGTTCTGAGTTCAATTCCCAGCAACCACATTGTGGCTCTTAACCATCTATAATGGGATCTGATGCCCTCTTCTGCCATGCAGGTGTACATGCAGATAGAATACACACACACACACACACACACACACACACACACACACTTGTGTGTGTGTGTGTGTATACACATATGTATATATGCATATATATCTTTAAAAAAAGAAAAAAGAACAATCTTAAGTTTTATCAAAGAATTCAATGAGCTGAAAGAATACATGAATAACAACCCATTGAAATTATAAAGGATAATAATAAACACCCCAGTAATTACTAAGAAAGCACAAATATACAATTGAATGAAATGATGAAGACAATTCAGACCATGAAACTTAATTCAGTAATTCAGATACAAATACTGAAGAAGACTCAAGCTGAAATGAGGTGGAATTGAAAATTTCAATGGCATAATTAGAAAACACAGAGAATAACCTTGCCAGTAGGATAGATAAAGTACAAGTCAAATTATCAAGATTTGAAGATAGTAGAAGAATTGAACCACTCAATCAAAGAATGTGAAAAAAAATAAAAACTGATGGAAGTATTAATCAGGAACTTAATTTTATTATGTAAGTTCCGTTCCTCCAGAGAATACTGACTAATACAGCAACTCTAAAAATTGTTTTAAAAAGAAGTCTACCAAAAAATTGAAGACTAGTTATAAGCAATATTTCCTAAATTAATAAAAAGTGCAGAAACAGATGAAGCACTTTCAAACTCCTTCTGCAAAGGCATTTTGTTCTAATGCCAAAAGCTGGTAAAGACACAACAATAATTTTTTGAGAATGAAAGCTACACACCCCCAGCAATGGGCAAAGAGGTACCTTGTTTGTGGTGTTGTTCTTATATCAATCAGGAGCAGAGCAGAAGACAGTTCTTTGTTCATCCTAGCTTGATGCCTGGCTTGGTGGCCAAAGCTATTTCATGCCTAGGGCACATAAAATCCTGACACTAGTGTTACTATTATTCAAGCCTAGTGATTAGCAAGCATCTGGGCCCCAATATACAAAAAAAGTTGGTTATGGAATTAGAAGACTACATGAGTGCCTCTTGTCATGCCTGTACTGAGGGTACCAATGTGCAGCTGAGGTACAGAAACTGCAAATGGAAGCTCCCCATATCATTGTGGGCACCCCTGGCCGGGTATTTGATATGTTTAACTGGAGATACCTGTCACCCAAATACATCAAGTTGTTCATACTGGATGAAGCAGATGAAATGTTAAGCCGTGGCTTCAAGGATCAGATCTATGATATATTCCAAAAGCTCAACAGTAACACACAGGTAGTTTTGTTGTCTGCTACAGTGCCTTCTGATGTCCTTGAGGTGACCAAGAAGTTCATGAGAGACCCTATTCAGATTCTTGTTAAGGAGGAAGAGTTGAGCCTGGAGGGTATCTGCCAATTCTACATCAGTGTGGAACGAGCAGAGTGCAAGCTTGACACATTGTGTGACCTGTATGAAACACTGACCATCAGCCAGGCAGTAATCTTTATCAATACCAGAAGGAATGTGGACTGGCTCCCTGAGAAGATGCATGCCCGGGATTTCACTGTTTCTGCCATGCATGGAGAAATGGACCAAAAGGAACAAGATGTGTTCGTGAGGGCGTTCTGGTCTGGCTCTTTCAGAGTATTAATTACCACTGACCTATTGGCCAGAGGCATTGATGTACAGCAGGTCTCCTTAGTCATCAGTTACAACCTTCCCACCAACAGAGAAAACCATATCCACAGAATTGGTCCAGGTGGTCAGTTTGGCCGTCAGGGTGTGGCTATTAACACAGTGACAGAAGTCAAGAGGACTCTTCAAGACATTGAGACTTTCTACAATACCTCCATTGAAGTGATGCCCCTCAACATTGCTGACCTCATTTGAGGGGCTGTCCTGCTACCTGACCCTACCCCAGGGTTCAGTCCTGGTGGAGGGTAGAGGAACAGCTGGAGGGGGAGGGAAGGGAGAGAAAGGATGGACATCATGCTTTTGTTTTGTTTTGCTTTGTTTTTTGCTTTTGGTTTTTTCTTCTCTCTCTTTGAATAAATGTCACTTTTTGAGGCAAAAAGAAGGAACCATGTATATTTTTGACACCCTTTTCTTTGGGGTAGGCTCTGCCCCAGGTGCTGTCTCCTTACCCCCAAACACTATTTCCCTAACCTAGTCACCTCATTCCTAAAGGTTTTCCTACCCCAGCCAAATCTCTAAGAGTAAGTCAAGGGGATAAAACATGGCTGGCCTCATTTGCTGGACCAAACCTACAGGGAAAGCCCCTGAATGAGGCTGTCCAGGGAATTGTCCCCAGGTGAGGGGATCAGCGGAGAGAAAATGATAGCCATTTTACATTGTTTTGTATAGTATTTATTAATTCAGGAAACAAACTCAAAATTCTGAATAAAATTACTTGGAAACTGCCAAAAAAAAAAAAAGAATGAAAACTCCAGACCACTCTCTATGATGAACGTATATTCAAAAATATTCAATAAAATGCTTACATATCAAAATGATAATCCATCATTAACAAGTTGGCTTTATTCTGCAGATGCAAAAATGATTCAACATAAGGAAGTTTATAAATTTAATAATTTCTTTATAAATGGGCTCAAAAACAATAATCACATGATCATCTCAATATATGCAGAAAAGGCTTTTGACAAAGGTTCAACATTACTTCTTGAAAGTCCTGGAGGGAACATAGCTCAACAAAATAAAGGCTATATGTGAGAAATCCAAAGCAACATCATTTTTAAAGGGTAAACACTTGAAGCAAACCCACTAAAATCAGGAATGGAGTAAGACTGCCCACTATCCCTAGTCTTTTACAGTATAATAGCTGTAGCTCTGGCTATAGCAATACTACAAGAAAGAAATCAAAGGGATACCAATATGAACTGAAACAATAAAACTCTCTGTATTTGAAGTGGGTGGGATATTATACATAAGATAACCCGTAAATCCTATTGGAAATTTTCTAGAAATTATCAATAATTTCAGAAAAGTATCCAGATATAGAATTAACTTACAAAAATCAGTATCCTTTCTATATACCAATAACAAACATTCTGAGAAAGAATTCAAGAAATACTCCCACTCATAATGGTCTCAAAAACTAAAATACCAAGGATTGATCCTAACAAAGGAGGTAAAAGACCACTATACTGAACACTTTAAGTCTCTGAAAAGAGATTGAGGAAGACACTAAAAGATGGAAAAATCTCTTATGCTCATAAATTGGCAGAGTTGGTATTATGAAAATGATTTTCCTATTAAAGACGATTTACAAGTACATTAGAATCCCAATCAAAAGCCTTATAACATCCTACACACACACACACACACACACACACACATCATTATGGAAGCAGAAAAAACTATGTGCATCTCCAATTCTATACAATTGATCCATGTATCCACTTTTCTATGTCAAAACCTATAGAAATATTGGCCAATGATAATTACATAGATCAGCTGATCTCAACCTGTAGATCATGACTCATTTGGGGATCTAATGACCCTTTCACTGGGGTTACCTAAGACCATTGGAATATACATATGTTCATAATAGTGGCAATATTACAGCCAAAATGAAATAATAGCAATGAAAATAATTTTATGGTTGAGGGTTATTGCAACATGAGGAACTGTATTAAAGAGCAGCAGCTTTAGAAAAGTTAAGAACCACGGACATAGATAAACCTTTGGACATAGAATTTAAAAGGACAGTCAAAAACTCCATCAAAATCTTCAAGGAATTTAAAGAAGACACAAACAAAAAAATCAATGAAATAAAGAGAAAGAACTTAAGGAGAATAAACATCTGAATGGTGCCTAAGAAAACACAAACATAATGGAAATTATGAAGAGATTCCAGGACTTGAAAACTGAATTTAATGAAGAAAATCACTGAAGCAGACTCAAGGTGAAATGGAAATGAGTTGGGAAAATCCAATAAATGAGTAGAAATGAACCAATAGTAAGTCGGAATATCAAGTCTCTAACAGGTGGGCAGTGGTGGCGCACGCCTTTAATCCCAGCACTCAGGAGGCAGAGGCAGGAGGATTTCTGAGTTCGAGGCCAGCCTGGTCTAAAGAGTAAGTTCCAGGACAGCCAGGGCTACACAGAGAAACCATGTCTCAAAAAACCAAAAAAAAAAAAAAAAAAAAAAAAAGACTAACATCTAGTAGACCAAATTATCAAATAATATGAAAAAATTAAAACACAATAAGGGAACATACAGGAACTGGGGCGGGGGGGATGACATGAAAAGACCAAACTTTCAAATTGTAGGCACAGATGAGAGAGAGGAATCCCAAATCAACACTATAGACCAGATCATACTTCAACAAGATCTTAGGAAAGATTCCCCAAACTGAGAAAAGATACAAGAAGCACACAGAATACAAAGTAGACAAAACTAGAAAAGAAAATCCCCATAGCACCTCGTAGTTAAAACACAAATTACAGAGAACAAACACAGTGTATTAAAAGCTGCAAGATGTTTTTAAAGGTCAGAGTAACAGTTGATTTCTCACTGGAAACACTGAAATCCAAAAGAACCTGGGACATTACACCCCAAGTCTTAAAAGACTATCACAGTCAACCAAAACTAATCTACCCAGCCAGCAAGACTATCTACCATAGATGAAGGAATAATAAAAAAAATTCTCATGGTATATAAACAGTCAAAAATATATCCAATAAATCAAAGCCAAAGAAAATGCAGAAAGCAATGCTTCAGGCTGAAAAGAAGAAGGAGCATATCCAAGAGACTGGAGACAGGGGGAATATAATTACAAAAACACAAAGTCCCACTGAGAATAAAAACAATACCAAAAAACTAAAAACTCAATAACCACAAATAAAATACATATTTCAACAATAACTTTAAATGTTAATGGCCTTAATTCTCACATCAAAAGACACCATCTGGCTAAATGTATTACTAAACTAAACCCATCTATCTGTTTCCTATAGGAAATATGTCTTGGCTTTACATGGCATGATATAGGTGTAGGGAAGTGCATCTTGAAAAGAACTCAATTTACTCAAGAATTAAGTCCAACAACTGACAAATAGGACTTCATAAAATTAAAAAAGATCTGCACAGCTAAAGAAGCAATCAGCTAGGTGCAGCAGAAGTCCACAAAATGTGAAAGTAGCTTTTCCAGCTATCTATCTAGCAAAGGGTTAATATTTGGAATATATTGCAAATATTACATAATACATATATGCATATATATGCATATATATACATGTATATCAAAAGACAGAGGGCCTTAAAAACAAATGACCCATTTGAAAAACCTACCAAGGATCTAAACAGAGAAATCTCTAAAAGAAAAAAAAAAGATGGATAAGATGTATCTCAAAATTGTTCATCCTGCCGGGCGGTGGTGGCTCATGCCTTTAATCCTAGCACTTGGGAGGCAGAGGCAGGTGGATTTCTGAGTTCAAGGCCAGCCTGGTCTACAGAGTGAGTTCCAGGACAGCCAGAGCTACACAGAGGAAACCCTGTCTCGAAAAAACAAAACAAGCAAAAATGTTCATCATGCACAGCAATTAGGGAAATGAAAATCAAAATAACTTTTAGAGTTCATTTTACACCAGACAAAATGCCAAAGATTAACAAAGCAACCAGAAACAAATGCTAGAGGGGGTCTCAGGGAAAGCGGGTCATCATTTACTGTTGGTGGGATTACAAACTTAGTAACCACTATCGGAATCAGTATGAAGAATCTACATAAACTGAATATAAATATACCATGAAAACCAGTTATGCCACTCCTTAGCATGTGCCTAAATGACTTGGTATCATACTTCATAGGTATTTGTTTAGGCACGTTCAACTGATTGAATGGATAGTGAAAATGTGAAAATGAAGTCATCAAAGTTGTAGGTAAATATACCAGACTAGAATATAATATATTGAATGAGGTAACCCAGACCTAGAAAAAGAGATGCCACAAGTTCTATCTCATTTGTGGTTCCTAGTTCCAAATTTTCAGATATGAGTATACAACTTGATATAGCTACAAGGAATCAGATTAGAAAAATGGGAATAATGCAGAGTATCTAATAGAGAAATAGAGGAAGATAAATGCAGAATGAGGGTAAATAGCAATGGATGTCTGAAAAGGTCATAAGAAACTGATCACCTAAAAGAAACATATCACCTAAAATATCTATATTTAAGAAAGTATATAAATATACACATACAGTTTAAATAACACATATAAATATACACATATAGTTTATGTACATAAGCTGACAGTGATTCCTCCAAGAAAGACTATCTGACAACCAAAAAAAAAGAAAGAAAGAAAGAAAGAAAGAAAGAAAGAAAGAAAGAAAGAAACCAAACAAAACAACACCAGGCATGAGAAGCTGTCATTTGAATTGTTGGTCAGTGTTGTCCAAAAGACTTGCAAATATTATAGTCTATTGCTATTACCCTTGATTGCCCACTGGAGTTAAAAGATAACTATTGCTGAAGACACTATATACTTTAGATCTTAGAAGCAACCACCACTCCTACCCAGCTAGGATTCCTATAAACGGTAAAAATGACCAACATGTCATGATAACCCTAAGGGTGCAGTCGTGACACCCATACCTTGTCAGTAACCAATAGCTCTCTAAATGGGTTTAAGATTTGTTCAACCCATATATGGACTGGACCTAAGCCTCCCTGAACATGTGTAGCAGATGTGCATCTTGGTCTTCATGTGGGTCCTAAATAACTGGAGCAGGAGCGATCCCAAAAACTGTTGCCTGTCTGTGGGATATGGTCTTCTAGCTGGGCTGCCTTATCTGGCCTCAGTGGGAGAGGATAGGCCTAGCTTCACTGAGACTTGATGTGCCAGGGCAGGGGAGATACCCAGGAGGGGTCTCACCCTCTCAAATGAGAAGGGAAGGGAGGAAGGCGAAGGATTGTGGGAGGGGTGACTGGGATAGGGCAGTGAACAGGATGTAAAGTGAATAGATGATGATGGTGGTGGTGATGATTACGATGATGGTAAAAAGATTTATTCAACAAGAGAGAGAGATCATATCTGGTATTGCAAATGTAGCTGACTAGCGAGGGTTAATGAAGCCATGAATTTTGGAATAGAACCTACAACTTCCACTTTTACTAAGCTGGTAGAATCTCTAACTATATAACAAATATTTATCCTTATATCCGCAGGTAAGTGTAGTCCTCCCCCTCACTAAGAAAACTTCTATGTTTAACTAAATAAGAACAAAAACAGCTGACATCGCCTGGGAAACACCACAAGATCTCAATCCCACACAAAGAACTATAGGCAACTAAAAAAATGTTGAAAATGGGATAGTCCTTCCCAGGAAAAGCATACTAATTGGTTATCCAACAGCAAGTGGTCATTCCTGAAAAATACATACAACTATCATTATTCTATATTTATACATATAGGAATATATACATGTATGTACATATATATATTACTACACATATTGTGTGAGTATATGCATGCAACACAATTAATGAAAAAATGTCATAAATTTTAAAGACCAAAGGGGAATATATTGGAGGGCTTGGAAGGAACAATGTGAGAAGGATGAAATTAATTATATTATAATCTCAAAACATAAAAGATAATTAAAATATAGGTACATTGTATGAAAATTTTTAAAATAAAATATTTATAATTTAAATATGAGGGGTTGTTTTAGTGTATCTGTTTCTTTCATGCACTCAAATTTCTCTTATATATCCTATATTGACTTTATTTCCTTCATCTATTTATTTATATTCACTTTTATTAATTCCAGGGTTTATTTATATCACCTTTGATTTTGTTGAGTGTACTTTTTAAATTATTGATTTACTTTGTTTGTTTGTTTGTTTGTTTGTTTGTTTGTTTTTCGAGACAGGGTTTCTCTGTGTAGTCCTGGCTGTCCTGGAACTCACTCTGTAGACCAGGCTGGCCTCGAACTCAGAAATCCGCCTGCCTCTGCCTCCCAAGTGCTGGGATTACAAGCGGGTGCCTACTTTTTTGCACTCCATATTTTATTCTCCCCATCTACCCTCTAACTTTTCCATATCCATACCTCCTCCCCAACTCCCTGTCTCCACGTGGATGTCGCCACCCATCACCCTTCACCCCACCTGACCTCTAAACTCCCTGGGGCCTCCAGTCTCTTGAGGGTTAGATGCATCATCTCTGAATGAACACAGACCAGGAAGTCCTCTATTGTATGTATGCTAGCGGCCTCATATAAGCTGGTTTATCCTGCTTGGTTGGTGGTCCAGTATTTGAGAGATCTCGGGGGTCCAGGTTAATTGAGACTGCTGGTCCTCCTACAAGGTTGCCCTTCTCCTCAGCTTCTTCCAGCCTTTCCCTAATTCAACCACAGGGCTCAGCAGCTTCTGTCCATTATTTGGGTGCAAATATCTCCCTCTGACTCTTTCAGCTGCTTGTTGGGTCTTCCAAAGTGAGGTCATGCTAGGTCCCTTTTTGTGAGCGCTCCATAGCCTCAGTAATAGTGTCAGGCCTTGGGACCTCCCCTTGAGCTGGATCCCACTTCGGGCCTGTCGCCGGACCTTCTTTTCGTCAGGCTGCTCCCCATTTCCATCCCTGCAGTTCTTTCAGACAGGAACAATTATGGATCAGAATTGTGACTGTGGGATGCCCCCCCCATTTGAAGCCCTGTCTCCCTGCTGGAGGTGAGCCCTATAAGTTCCCTCTCCCTACTGTTGGGCATTTTATCTAAGGGACCTCCCTTTGAGTCCTGAGAGTCTCTCACCTCCCAGGTCTCTGGTGCATTCTGGATGGTCCCCCCAATCTCCTATCTCCTGAGGGTGCCTGTTTCCTTTCTTTCTGTTGGCCCTCAGGGCTTCAGTCCTTTTCCCTCACACACAATACCAGATCAGGCTCCCTTCTCTCCTCCGCACCCCCACCCCTTCCACTTTCCCTCCCAGATCCCTCCCTCCCTACTAGTGATTGCTTTCTTCTCTCTCCCAATTGGGAATGAGGCATCCTCACTAGGGCACTTCAGCTTGTTGACCTTTTTAATTTCTGAGGACTGTATCTTGGGTATTCTGTACTTTTTTCCTTTTTTTTTTTTTTTTTTTTTGGCTAATAGCCACTTATTAACATGTCTGTCCTTTTGGGTGTGAGTTACCTCACTCAAGATGATATTTTCTAGTTTCATCCATTTGCTTGCAAAACTCAGAATGTCATAGTATTCCATTGTGTGAATGTACCACATTTTCTGTATCCATTCTTTGGTTGAGGGACATCTGGGTTGCTTCCAGTTTCAGTATATCACAAATAAGGCTGCTATGAACATAGTGGAACATATGCCCCTGTGGCAAGGTGGGACATTTTTTGGGTATATTCCCAAGAGTGGTATAGTTGGGTCTTCAGGTAAATCTGTTTCCAATTTTCTGAGGAACCTCCAGACTGATTTCCAGCATGGTTGTACCAGTTTGCAATCCCACCAGCTTTCTCCACATTCTCTCCAACATGTGTTGTCACCTGAGGTTTTCATCTTAGTCATTCTGATTGGTGTAAGGTGAAATCTCAGGGTCATTTTGATTTGCATTTCTCTGATCAGTAAGGACTTTGAACATTTCTTTAGGTGCTTCTCAGCCATTTGAGATTCCTCAGTTGTGAGATCTCAGTTGAGTTCTATACCCCATTTTTTTATTGGGCTGAAGACATTTTAAAGTCTTTGTCTGGAATTTCACCTCATTTTTATCATTGACTCCATTATTGTGAAACAAGCAACTTTTTAGTATACATCCTTGTTGGTTTTTATTTTCAAACACACACACACACACACACACACACACACACACACACACATCCGAGAGTCACCTGAGAAGAGGTCAGTCTCACTTGACAGATTGCTTAGATCAGATTGGTTTGTGGCTATGTCTGCAGAAAATTATTTAGATCGATTGACATAGTATCATCCCCTGGGCAGGTTATCATGGGTTGTGCAAATGCTGGCTCTACCTGAACCAAAGAAAGCAAGACAGTAAGCAGTGTGGCTCCATGGTTTCCTCCCTAGTTCCTCCTATGAGATTATATCCTATCTTTTTTTTTCAGTGATGTACTGTTTCTTAAAAATTTCAGCTGAGTTTACATTTTCTTCCCCAAACTGACTTGGTCTTGATATTGATTATAGCACTAAATATCAAACTCGAACAGTGTTTTTTGTTGAAAGCAGAATATTTTGATTTTGCACTTCCTGTGATGATGTTGTGGGTTTGCCTTGCAACTCCACATGCAGAGGCATGGTTTATGTGACAGACAATGGATACTTTGACTTGAAATGCCTTTCAGTCTTCAAGTAGTGGGAAAAGATCTCACCAATCTTCCACTTCGGTGCCTTAGACCTTGGTACCTTTGAGCTCTTGTCACTGCTTAGTCTTCTGGGAAGCCATCAAGTCTTACTCTATTCAATGGCTCAAACCAAATTTCTCCACGTGGAACACTGAATGATTCTGATTCTTTTTTCTTCCTCTAGCTACATATGTTCTGCTCAGTTGGACTCATAAGATAGTCCCCTGACACTTGTCCTGGGCTCCCAGAGTAGGCTATACAAAGAAGCACTTCTACGTTCAGAGCAAGTACCCAATTCTCCCAGAATCTTTGGCATCCTTACGGAGCTGCCAAGTGCTGGGAAAGTCTCATCAGTTACAACTGGCAGTAATGTGGTCCAAACAGGTCTTCATGGATTGAGACCAGGCTAGAGTACAAGGGAATATATTATTATCCTGAAAAACATTGAATCACTGACCTCTTTGTGTTCTGCCTGCCTGTTCTAACAGAAGATTAGTGTCTCTCTAGAAATACCCTGTGTCTTGAGGGATGAAAGCAATCTATTTTATACTTGTATAGATTGAGATGATAAATGTGCATGACTAAATCAGGAGAGATTTAAAAATGAAGTAAGGTTAAAGGAGTCAAAAGGTTTTGCCTTATCCACAATCAGCCTGCTGATGTTTGCTTGCTCTATCCGGATAGAAATTTAGGGTTGCAGTGATATCAGAAGCTTCACTCACAGTATCTCACCACGGTGACAGCTCAAACATAAATTAAACAAGAATTTATATGCAATAACAAGGGGGAAAAGGAAGGCATAAATTTGGGGAACAGTAAGAGTATCTGAGAAGGCATGGAGAAAAGAAAAATAAAGGAAGAGCTATTATAATTAAAATATATTCTCAAAACTATTAGAAAGGAAAAATAGAAATTGTGTATAGACAAACTCTTCACGTGCTGCTTTGCAGCAGCTTTCAGTTGGGTGTCTGATTGCAGTAGCAGCAGTCGTCAGGCAGATGTGGGAGCCAGTGCACCCCTAGTGTTAAGTCCTCATACTGCTCTTAGGTATCTGCATCTTTAGTGCCTCAGGACTATTGGCAGCAGCCTATGCTATGGCTCACAGCCAAGGATCTGACATCTTTGTCCCTGAAATTATGAAAACTCAGGAATTATTGTGGTAACCAGGACTTGCAGCTTTTCTTTTGTTGGTCTTTATAGCCTTTTATCCTCAGTCTTGGCTCTCTGTCCTCTCTCTCTCCTGTCCTTCTTCCCACTGCCCTGCACACTCTTAAACGGCTCAGCTAATTCTTCAGCTACCAAACAACCAAATGAAGCCGGGCGTGGTGGCGCACGCCTGTAATCCCAGCACTTGGGAGGCAGAGGCAGGCGGATTTCTGAGTTCGAGGCCAGCCTGGTCTACAGAGTGAGTTCCAGGACAGCCCGGGCTACACAGAGAAACCCTGTCTCGAAAAACCAAAAAAAAAAAAAAAAAAAAAAAAAAACAACCAAATGCCTGACTCTTGTCACACAGCTACACACTCTGAATATGTGTGTGTGTAGCAGGGTTTCTCCATCAGGACTCTTTAGGGGTACCTGGAGACTCTGACAGGGATTCAGCAAGACCATTGGAGTCATACCGGAGCAAGTGAAATTTTGGAATTAGACCATTTAGAAGCTCAGAGTCCACTGCCCTTGATATGTCTGCTACTGTGCCCAACCAAGACCATCACTGTCTCTTTAGTTGAAAAGTGATGGCTGCCTTGCTGCCTTTATAAGGTGGCCTATTAAATGCTCAGCGGTTACTGCCATGGTTGTTCTGCTCTGTCTGCTGTTACTAGTACTCTCTGTGCTCTGGGCTCTGTTATCAGCTCAGCCCATACTATTAAAGGTGGGCAAAAAAGATATACCCAGAGGATTCCCCAGCATGCAAAAAGAACACATGCTCCACCATGTTCATAGCAGCCTTATTTATAATAGCCAGAAGCTGGAAAGAACCCAGATGTCCCTCAATGGAGGAATGGATACAGAAAATGTGGTATATTTACACAATGGAATACTACTCAGCAATTAAAAACAATGAATTCATGAAATTTTTAGGCAAATGGTTGGATCTGGAAAATATCATCCTAAGTGAGGTAACCCAATCACAAAAGAACACACATGGAATGCAGTCACTGATAAGTGGATATTAGCCCAGAAGCTCTGAATATGCAAGACACAATCCACATATCAAATGATTGCCAAGAAGAAGGAAGGAGAGGGCCCTAGTCCTGGAAAGGCTTGATGCAGCATTGTAGGGGATTGCCAGGACAGAGAAGTGGGAGGGGGTGATTGGTGAACGGGTGGAGAGAAGAGGGCTAATGGGACTTAGGGGGAGGGGGGAACCGGGAAAGGGAAAATCATTTGGAATGTAAACAAAGAATATAGAAAAAAAAGGTAGGCAAAAAAGACTGTATGATACCTGGCATCATACAGTAAAACCAGGGAAGGCAAAAGCATCTCACTGAGAGCATGAGCACCCTGTTTATATATGTCATGAAGGTACATTTGGACCAGTAATAGTCATATGTTTTTGACCAATCAGAGACAATCGGACCAACCACATGCCTGCTTCATAGAATAAACACAGTAATTCACATTTATGTTTGGGGAAAAAAATCACAGCTTTTCCCTGCAGCACCAGTCACAACTATCCCTTGGCCAGAACACCAGGGGACAAGCAATCCCTCTGGTAAAGATGGAAATGGTTACAGTGTCATCTCTAATTTATTTAGACTTATAATGACAAACATTTGGCACAAAGGTTTTCAAACAGTGTTGTCTATTCTGGGGATGGCAGCACACACCTGTAATCCCAGCACTTGAAAGTGGTGGAGGAAGGAAAAAAGGAATTCATGGTAGCTTTCATGTCCTTAGCTACATGAAGATCAAAAATAAACAAAAAGAAGCAGCTTTGGCAGAGGCTGCTTTGCCTTTAGAATCCATGGCAACCACCTATGATTTTCCTCTAGTTAGTTGTCTATGAATATTGAAAAGAGTTGATGCTGGCAAAAGGGTAGTCTGGGCGGTTTGAGGGCTAGTAATCTTTTGCTTAAGCTAGCAATGGCATCAAGTGTAAAGGGTGTTATTTAAGGAGTAAAATTTCCATATTACCAGTATCTTCATTTATCTATAGGAAAATGAGCTTCATAGGTATATACAGTAAGAATTCAAAGAACTTAACACAAACACCAGTATTGCTTTAACAGTAGTTAATGCTTGCCTCATTTCTGAGAGAGAGAGAGAGAGAGAGAGAGAGAGAGAGAGAGAGAGAGATGGCTCCCCCTTATATATCTCATTATTAAAAAATCTACAGAGCATGACTATTTCTAAAAACACTTTTCAACACATTTAATACTGCTGTTTTCTGTTTTAAATAAGTATTGACAATTTTCCAGTTCAATTTGTTACTTAAAGGACTTCAGAGGACTTCAGAGTTCAATTGGTATCTATTCCCTGGAAACGGAAACTGGCCTAAAGTAGAAAAGGCAAAAACATTATCAGTGACAGAATATCCTCTGGAAACCAATTGTTTGCACTCCAGACACCTAGTTCAGAATTTTCAGGAAATTGAGATGGAACACAAAATATAATATTGGATAGCAGTTTAAGAGCCAGATATGATGGCACATGACTTTGATCCTAGCACTCTGGAGACAGAGACAGGAGGATGCCTGAGTTTGAAGCCAGCCTAGTCTACAGAACAAGTTACAGAAAAACCAACACTACACAGAGAAATTTTTTTCTCAAACAACATCCCCCAAAAATGACAGTCTCCAGGGGTCCCTGGTTTCATATCTCTGTTCTTGCTATTTTGAAGCTGTGTTGGTTTAAGCAATCTATTTACCAGTTTGCTTTCCTTATCTTGTAATGAGAACAACACTGCTTTCTGCCATCTGGAACTGTTGTAAATATTAAATGAGTTAACATGAAAGAGCCCCTAGGTGCATGTAGTAGTGTATGCCTATAATCCTAACACTCAGAAAGCTGGGGCAAGGGGATCGTGAGTTTGAGGAGAGCTACATAGTTAATTCCGGGCTACATTGCAAACCCTTATATTAAAGAACATCCTCTGACACAGTAATCTGCATTTTCTCATTAGTATGATTATACACAGCTCACTTAAACCAATGACATGTGGGAAATCATACCCAGCTAGAAGGTGCCTGAAATGTCAACATAATTACTGATGAGTTTTTTGAATTGGATAGGATACCTTACTTCCCTGTGCCTTAACTTCTCATCTGTAAATGAGGATAATTGTTAAGAGATAGTAATGGATTATTACATATGACCCCTTCTTGTAAAAGAGCAAGTAATGCACAACTTTGAGTAAGGTTGAGTAAGGTTATATATAGCATGGTAGCGGAATGGAAATAAGGAATGCATTCAATCCAAAAGAAAACCAGATTTGAATCGTTGGATATTGTTTTCTTTTTCCACAGTGAGGAAGTATAAAACACAGGAGAGCAAACTAGGGATTTCCAATACCAGCCCAGTCACTTCTCTCCCTCCTGCTAATATCAATATGTCCCCTAAATAGCCCCCCTCTCTCACACATACATTAATGCAAACATCTTCAACAATAATTTTTTTTGGTGTTACGGTAGGAGTTATATGTGTGTGTGGGTGGACATGTATATAGATGTGGATGTCAGAGGACACAATACACAAGTAGATTTCCACCATGTGAACTGCATAGATCAAATCCAGTTCATTGGACTTTACAACAGGCATGTTTACACATTGAGCCATTTCATTGGCCCCTCTACATATTTTTGACAAATATTTTACTTATTCTTTAAAAGTTTCATCCATATGTGTGATGCATTTTTCTCTATTTCTCTATTTTAATATTTATTCTTCTCCCATACAGTACATCCAGATATATGATGTTTTGATCATAATCTATACTCCCCTCCCCTCACAAACTCTTCTCAACTCCAACACATCTCCCTCCCACTTCCATATCCTCCTTTAAAAACATCCCAATGACTCCAGTGAGTGCTGGCCATTTGCACACAGATGTTGACCTGTCCACAAAGCATGGCCAACCTACTCGCAGCCATATTCCAAAATAAAAATGGCAATCCCTTTCCCAACATCGATCAACTGACAATAGCTCCTCTGCTAGGAGTGGCACTTCAGAATCCTGCCCCCCCTCAATCAATGCTGGAGTTCTTAATGATTTGATCTAGTACAAGTCTTGTACAGGTAACCACAGCTGTGCAATGTGCCTACGGCCATGCTGCATTCAGAGACTATTTCAGAGCTCTCTTTCTTGTCCTCCAGATCTTTTTTACATCCTTTTGACTCCCTCTTTCATAATGTTCCCTTAGGTGGCAGAAGTAACATGTAGATGTTCCAACTATGACTAAACATTCGCAGCCACTTATTCTCACCACTTTGACCAGTTATGTGTTTCTTCATTATCCACTACCCATTTCTTTTTGCCATATTTATTCTAAATATGAAGTGTATACTTCAGCATATTGGACATTTTGCTTACGTATCTGTACTTAATCATATATTAAAGAAACCTCTTTCTTGGTTAAGCAGTATGCACGGAGTAGAGTGGAGGACTGAACACTAAGTGTTCTAAATCAACCATGCAGTGGGATTCAATAAACATTTCATGATTCAAGTAGCTTCTCCTAGGCTAGGAACCATGTTCCAAGAAGATCAAACTGTCCACCTACAGTGTTCATCTGTCTTTCCTCAAGCTGCCCTGGCAAAATACAAATTTCAAGTCAAAGAGTATAATTGTGTATGCAAATGTAGCCTCCTGACAAGCCACCTGCTCACAACCATTGTAACTAGATTTCCTCCTTCTAGGTCTTTTGCATAATAGAAATTCTAAAATCCCCAATAAAGGTGGTAAGAAGGACTAAAAAATATTAATCATGGTTACCTATAGCTCTCCCATTGCCCCAAATCTCAAAACACCTGTGAGCATATCATGATCGCTCCTGACAGTCATGTCTTGAACAAATTGTCAATTTGTGCTGTTTGGCTTCTTATTCAGTAACTCTGGTTTGGACTGAATACATAATTCTTTCCCACTAATAAGGTTAGATTGCCCTACATCCTTCCCTAGGCTAAAATTACTTCTTACCTTTTGTATTTTCCATTTTAACAAGGATATTATTTTTAAAGAATGGTCATAATTTAAACCATTCATGTAATTTTTCTTTGTTTGGGCATTAGTCATAGCAATACAAAATTTTCCCAAGTACACCAAAGTAATTTCTGTTTGTTATCTATGTGGGGTATTTTTAGCCTTACAAGTAAAATATATACCCATACAATATGATTACAGTCTTTAACTGCTAATGGAGTCATTATTTTTGTTTGTCTCTTTAAAAATATATGCAATGGATTGCATATTTACTCAGAATAATTCTAGAGTAATTATGAATGTGTTTTAAGCTTACTATGAATGATAAATGTAATCAGGGAATATCTTTAAGAATATTCATACTCTTCTCAGAAAAAATCTTTCCTCATATGAACCAGCTCTTTGACAACATAATTGTCAAAATCATATTGGGAGCTATGTGTCCTGGCCTGGATAAAGCAGGAGCCAACTTCAAGCCTGTTACGTTTGCTTTTATCAACACATCTCATAGATATATGAACACGGAAATTTATCATGATGGTGAAGGTAGACTTTACTGAGTTAGAGGATAAACAAAATTCTAAGGCAATCACATACCCCAGCTTTCAGTGGTATTTCCCATCAAGTACTATAGAATAAAAAACAAGCTGAGATCTGGAGCGATGGCTCAGTGGTTAAGAGCACTAGCTGCTCTTCCAGAGGTCCTGAGTTCAATTCCCAGCAACCACATGGCAGCTCACAACTGTCTGCAACTCCTGTTCCAGGGGATCTGCCACCCTCATTCAGACATATATGCAGGTAAAATACCAATTTACATAAAAATATAAATAAATTAAATACTATTTTTAAAACAAGACAGACGCTGATTTTATCCACAAGATAATCTGATGTTCTTCTCAGGAATACTTCTGATCCAAACAAACTAAAGAAGTCATCCAGGGAATCTGCATATCACACGCACAGAAAGAGACAGAGACAGAGAGATAAAGTCAGAGACAGAGAGACAGAGCAACAGAGAAACAGAGACAGAGATGACCCCTAGAAAGTAAAGTGGGTATGACCAAAACCACTATCCTAGTTCTTATAAAATCCAGCAATGATGACCTGGCATCATGCATACTTTGAACAAAAATATAAGACGTCAAATTTATGAGAGAAAAGCATAAGGTCTCTGTGCTAGGTCTTCCTATATGGTGAATTGAACATAAAATGTCCCCTGTAGGTCCATATCTTTGAACTTGAGAGGAAGATGATGCTGTGAAATGTGAATCCTTTGGACATGGGACCCAGCTTGCAGATACAGGGATATGGGTACGGGAATAGAGGATTAAAGTTGGCTCCATCTCTGATTCCTGGTAGGTTGAGATGTAGCAAATCACTCTACAACCCATGACCACTAGGTGGAGCCCAAGCCCCCACATCCCCTCCATTGAGACTGTGATCCTTATATCCTTCCTCCTTTAAGTTGCTTCTTGTAAGACATTTGAATACAGTAATGAGAAAAGTAGCTGATGTGCCACATTTTCAGTTTGTCCATGTAGACTTGTGAAAGCAAATTTCCAGAGATAGAAATACTTTAAGCAAATTCTGTTTACATCCATTTCATCAAAATACTTATGTTGTCTGAGTATGCAAATTACCTAGATAAATGGATTGTGGGCAATAGATGCACACAATATAGCCACATATGTATTTATACATGTTGCTCTGTACATATTTTACCAATATACTTCATTTTCTCATCACCATTACACCTATGTAGTTTTTCATTAGTACACCTAAGTTTTTATACTTATAAAATTGTGCAATGTTTTATTTTGTACAGTAGTCTATAAAATCTTACATATTTTTCTTGTTTGTCAGGTAAATTTAGTATTGTTTTCTCTTGCATTTATTTTTAATTACTTTAATTACTCCACTTTTCCCCATCATGTTCCTCCTCCCAGCATTTCCCAAGCCCCCTCCTGTCAACTCCTTCCATGTTTTAACTATTGTCATATCACTAGTCTGTGTGTGTGTGTGTGTGTGTGTGTGTGTGTGTGTGTGAGTGTGTGTGTGTATGTGCATGCACGCGCATGTACACAACTATATAAATACAACCTGCTGGGTCCACTTTTGTTTGTGTGTATATAGTTTCAAAGATGTTCACTTATTTTGGACAACCAATTAGGGGACTCATTCCTGAGAAGGGCTAACACATTCTTAGCAATCATCAGTTGTTTGTAGTTCCTTGTTCAGAGGTGGGACCCCATAAGATAGCTCCCCTTCAGTGTTAGCATACCTATTAATATGCCAATGTTCAGATGTTTTTGATGCAGCCATTTCTATGACAGACTATTTCATGGTGGATTTCCTGGTATTCTGGCTTTTATAATCTTTCTGCTCCTTCTTCCATGGAGTTTCATGAACCATATATGCACAAACTATAATGTGAATGTACACACTGGAGCTGCAATTCCCATTATCCACTGATCTCTGCATTGTGTCCAGTTGCACTTTTCTGTGATGGTCTCCATTGTCTGTAAAGAGAAACTTCTTTGATGAGGGGTGGCAGCTACACTATTTTGTAAGGATAAGATTTAGAATGGACTTAGGAACTATGCTAATCTAGCAAAGTGATAACAATAGATTCTCTTCTAATGCCCATGACCAGAAAGATGGCTAGGTTTCTAGTACCAGGATGGTAAATAGAACTAGGTTTCTAGTACTAGCTGGCACCACCATGTGAGCACCACTTAATGCACCTGTTGCTCTGCCTTGCTTTGATGATCATTGTTGTGCTGCGTAGATGCCACCGCTTCCCTCCCTTGGCAGTTTACACATATTTTTTTTCTGAACCTATGAAAGCTAGACTGCAAGAAGGAGGCTTTCAGGTTTTATCCAGCTCCAATCATCTGAATCCTGTGTTGTAAGTGGGCAGTGTCTTCAACAATAGCTTACCTTCAAGCTCTGATAGCCAGCCAAGAGCAAAAGCCATAGTCTATATTTGGGGTGTCTCTTGGACTGCTTACACAATAAAAGAGAATAAAATCTCTTTTATTCTAAAAGAGATTTCTTGTGCATTATACTGGAGTTCTTGTTAGTCTGTGGTTCTTATGGGGGAAGCATTGTTGGTCTTAGCTGCATAACTTTTGTGTGTGTGTGTGTGTGTGTGTGTGTGTGTGTGTTCGCACATGCGTGCGTAAATGTAATGTGTGTGATTTTACATAAATATTTTAGAAAATTCCTTGAGGCTTTATCAAGCACCTTTGCTGATATTTCCCCCTTCTTGCTCTTCCATCTGCATTGACAGACCTCCCGACTCCTCCCAGTTTTTCCATTCCCCACCTCATAACCTGTATCCTGCTATTCCCCTCCCAAACCTTCCCAACGTATAATTCCTTCATTACTTCCTGCTTTCTGTGGTCATCCTAGGTTCTAGACTCACATCTGGAGATTTGAGGATGAGAACCAGAGATGAGGGAACATCCAGCATTTGTCTTTCTGGATCTGTGCTATCTCAGTATATTCTTTTCTAGGTCTGTCCATTTACCTGCACATTTCATGTTTTCACTTTTATTCCCAGCAGAATAGTATTGCATTGTGTGTCTATACCACATGTCCACTTTTTTGAATGATATTTACACTGTTTTTTCTCTCTAGCTATTGTGAAGGGCAGGAATGAACACCGTTGAGCAAGTATCTGTGAAGATGGATAACATCCTTTGCATATGTTCCAAGGAGTCGTATTGGTGGGTCACAAGGTACATTCATTTTTACTTTTATTTTCTCATTATCCATACTAATACGCAGATTGACTTACCAATTTGCAATCCCATCGACAGAAAATGAGGGTTCCTCTCTCCCTTAAATCATATCTACAATTGCTGTCAATTATTTTGTTGATCTTAGCCATTCTGATTAGGGTGAGATGAAATCTCAAAATTGTATAATGCTCCAGCTCACTAATTGCCAACCAAGAATAGTGAAGAGTTTTCAGTGTGTTCCTTAACCATTTGTATTTCTTCTGTTTAGATGCCTAGCCCATTCTTTTTAAAAATGGGTCATTTTGTTTCCTCAATTCTTTGTTTTGTGAGTTCTCTGCATATCCGGGATATTAATCTTCTGTCAAAAGTATATCTGGCAATGATTTTCTCCCATTCTGTAGGATTCCTCTTAATACATTGTTTCCCTACCTGTACAGAAACTTTTCAGTTTTATGAGTTCCCACTTGTCAACTGTTGGCCTTAATCCCTGATCAAACGGCATCTTCTTCAAAAAGTCCTTCCCTACACCTGAATTTTATAGGCTGCTTCCTGTGATCAAACAAAAGAACCGAAAAACTATGAATTTGTACTGTCATTTGTTACATAATTTATGAGTAGTCTTTGTTTCCATGTATGGTAACAAGTTGCTGCTAGACTGACATTCTTGAAACATGAAGCACTTCATATTTACTTTTACTTTTAAAGTAGTATAAAATAGTAGGCTTCACTATAGAACTTTCAAACAATAAATTTGTTCTAGTTGAATCTTCTTCCCTCTCATGATGCTCAACCCTCTGTCTGCCCATCTCCATTCCTTTGCACATCTTTGTGTTCTCTTTTGGTCTCCTTTCTAGTTTTTTTAGGCCATACCAACAACATTTAACACACACACACACACACACACACACACACACACACACACACACACGGTCTTTATATGAGAGAGCTTGCAGTTTTTTGTCTGGGTCTTGGCTACCTTATTTGATATGGGACCTTCCTGATCCATTTCTTTCCCAGAAAATTTCATAATTTCCTTTTACTTTACCTTAGAAAACAACCACATGCACATACGAATGCAATCATTTCTCTATGATAAGACACTGAGTTCTTTGGACATAGTCTTCAGGGGTTGTATAACTGGGTAGTTCTGTTCTTAATATTTGAAGAAAACTCCGTACTGACTTCCATAGTGGATATACTAGCTTGAACTCCTGCCAGTGATGACCAGTGCTTACTTTCCTTCACATTCTTGCATGCATTTTTTTGCCAGTTTTCTTGATAACAGCTAAATGGGGTGAGATAGTGTCCTGGTATCCTTTTGTCAACCCCAAACAAGCTACATTCAGTTATCTGGAAAGTGGACCTTTGATTAAGGAAATGTCCTTGTCAGATTTCCTGTACTTATCAAAGTTGATAAATATTTCAAATGTTGTCCACTCTGGTTATACTACTACTACTACTACTACTACTACTACTACTACTACTATTTCAGTATAGGTTTTTTTTTTGTAGTGCAGAAGTTTGAAACCAAATCTTTGTACATGATAGACAAGCAATTTTGTGTGTAAGTTTTATTATTGACATATCTTTTCACTTCTCTTGGATATATACTCTGGAACTGCAAAGCTGTATGGTAACTATATTTAACTTTCGAAGGTTCAGGGAATAAAGAGTCTCATACATGCTCTGGGAGTTTTCTATCAGTATGCCACATGTTTACCATTTATATTGTTTTTAAGTAACTTCCAATTCGTTTTCTAAAGTGATGACATCAGTTTGCATTTTAAAAAAAGTGTGTGATGATATTTTTGTTGTTGTTTGTTGAGATATGGTTTTACTATGTAGCCCTCACTGGTCTGGAACTCACCCTGAGTCACATGGCTATGTATCTCTAGTGCTGGTACTAAAGGGAAGCGCAATCACTGCTGACTCAAGGATTTAATCTCTCTGCGACATATTCAGCATTTATTATAATAGGAAGAATATAATTCTGTGAAAAGAGAGCTGGAGCTATGATATGGCCATCAGGGTACCATAAGAAGGACTGGTACTGTGCATTACTACCACCTCAAATGCAGGAAAGTGTTTCTTCCTGATTTCAGCATGGAATATAATGATATGATAGCATGGGTATCTCAAGTGAAAGCAGATAGTAGGTATGGTGTAATAACAGCCAGAAATAAAAACAAGTTCAAAGTGGATCTCTGGCCAGCAGCTTTATGAACATAGATGAGTCCCTTCTCTCTCTAGAACTCCAACTACACGTTTTGGTTTACTCTAGACTCTAGAACAGTGGTTTTACAACAATGTCTTGCTTTATAGTCCAAGTAGACCATAAAGCTATGACCCTCCTGCCTCAGCCTCCTGAGATTTCTTGGATGTGCCACCACACCCAGTTTGGAACACACCATACCCAGCATGTATTTCAAATGTGCCTATTATGATACACTCTGAGAAATAAGGTACTAAATATTTTCCAGCTTTTTCAGCGACATTTTCTTTTAAAATGTTATTTGCATTCAACATAATAAAGTTTTATCTATACTTATAGTATACAATGACCCACAATAAGAATTCTTTTTGCTCTTTTCCGCTCAACCTCTCCAACCTAGTACCACTAAATCACATCTGCTCTAGAATATCATATCAATAGAATAATAACTGAATGGCACCTCCCGAGGAGTTCTTTTCTTTTTGGTAGCAGGGGTTGCAAGTATTGCAGATTCTTTAAGTGTTAGTGAAAAAATATTGAGGGTTGAGGGTTAGTGGGTAGCCCACTATATTCGGTGGCCATGGATGCAGGACACTGTAGGTCTATGGGTAAGCACCCCCTAAGTTGGTACCTTGTGGAAAGGACCTGCTTCCTCCCTGGAAAGTACAGGATAGTTAGTGATGGGTATGTCTCAAGCCTGAAGCCCTGACCCATGCCTTCAGGCTGTGAAGATGACAGACAGATCTTTCTGATAATCCTATTCAAGGCTGCACGCATGATCTAGAAATGATTTACACAGGAGTATGCCTTAGAGATAAAGGAATCATTAAAATCAGGCTTCCCCTTGAAATGATTTAACTTTTCCCAGGAATGTAGATTTCATTGACTTCAGGTGATGCGGATTTCATTGACTTCAGGTGACGTATATTTCAAATTCCTCAGAGAATTGCTTTGGTTGAGTTAAGTATCCAGATGCAGGAGTTTTTAAACTCTAGGGCACATCGGTTAACTTGGCCGCTCTGGCTCCCCATGCTTTGACTGTTTGCTAATGAAAAGCAGATGCAGGATCCTGCCCACCTACCACCCCACCCCCTCATTTTTGTTTATGCACGGTCATTTCTCTTTCTAAAATGCAATGGAATCTCGGGTTGCAATTTCTGAAATTTATGATCGACATTTCTTTCTCTGTCACTGCTGCATCTCCGATTTACTATTCAAAATCTGAGTATCAAGTCATTGACAGTTGATTAAAGTGTGCTTATGGGCATGAGGACAGATGGAGGAATGACATCATGGCTCCCACTTCCCCATCTTCCAGATGGCACTTTCTAAGGAGAGATACCAGCATTCCCTCTTAAGCACAGCTCGCTTGCTCTCTGTTTGGAACCAGCTCTGTTTCCCTTAGATGTAGACAATGAGGCTGGCTTCCTTCGTTCACTTGGGGATGCTGAGGCATTTTCAGAATTTCTTGTTGAAATTAAAACCTCAAGCATTAACTACACTTCCTGCTTCAAAAATTTTAATTAGACACAGCGAGAGAGCAGCCTTCTGACTTAGAGTCCTGACCTATTTTTGCATGAAATGACTCATTGTTGGGATTGTATTGAACATTGGATTTCTGCTCTGTGTTTATTACCCATGCTGGATTTGTCTTCTGACAGTTAAATGCAAATGAGTCACATGCTCTAATACCACTGCAAGGTTTTACCTGGATTACCAGGACTCTATCAATAATAAAAAGTGTATATGCTGTACTTTTAAAATATAACTTGATGTTTAAAGCAAAAGAGAAGTACATCATATGTTTTCCCTGTTTTACACAACATAACGTCTGTGAGTTCACCTAAATGTATGTTTCGTTAGTCCCTTTATTTATATTCCTGAGTAACTTATCATTACTCAGATTTTGTTTATTTTCTTGATCCAAGTTTGAGATGTTTCCAGATGGACATTATTGTATATAACAGTGCCGTGGCATTTGGCAGATACAAGCAGTCACTGGCTATCAACACAGTGTAGAAAATAACAGGCTTCACTGTGACATTTTCATGTGTGTAATTGGACTTTGTTCATGCTCACCCTCCTCCTTCCTTCCTCTTTCCCACTCATTAAAAAAATAAAAAAAAACCTAAGTCACATCAAAGACTCATATGCGGTTGTAAGAAATAATAAAGAGGAGCTGGGGATGGCTCAGTGTGTTAAGAGTACTTTCTGCTCTTGCATAGGACCCAGGCTCCGGTCTCAGTCCCACGGGGCAGCTCACAACCTTCTGTGACTTCAATTTCAAGGGATCTGATACTCATTTCTTGCTCTCTAAGTGCAGATATAAAAGTAGGCAAAACATTCATGTATAGAAAATAAAATTATCTTTTCAAAAAAGAAATGACAAAGACACTAAGTATGCAGTGTGTTACTAAGGTCCATCTGGTGGTGGCATCTTACAAGTTATTGTGAATCACTACCCAGATAACACTGACAGTTATGATAGAAAACACAACATGCAGAATGTGTTCCTCTGATAGCCGCACTTACTTCTCACACAATCTCTCTTCTGCACACTTACTACCCTCTTCCTTTTTTCTGCTTATTTATTTTTGTTTATTTCAGGAAAAATCTGAAATGAGACTGAAACTCTCTGTGTAACCAAGGCTGACCTCTAAGACTGTTATTACAATGCCATAGCTCCATGGTCAGCTTCTCTCCCTTAGTCTTTAACTACTGGAAACCATTAACCTATTCTTTATTTCTGCAACACTGTCATTCCTAGAATGAAAAACTTTTTAAAATGTAAAACAGTATGAAATAGTTCCTTGGAATACCATTAACACAACTCTGATATGTTACCTCACATTTGTAATAATTGTACCTGGGTGGTAGGGGCAGAAGGAGTACTATAAATTTGAGGCCAGCCTGGTCAGGATAATCTGGGCTATGGTTTGAAAGCCTGTCTCAAACAAACCAATGAACCAAAATAAACAAAAATCCTAAGTGTATTATATTATCTACTTTGGGGAGGAGCAGTTTGCAGAGGTCACTCAAATTCCTTGGTTCCTGCTCCACCTTCAAAGCCAGTAGCATAGCATAGTTTAGATCTCCCTCTGCATCTTTTCAGGGGCCTTTTTAGGGCACAAGAATGATCTGGATATTACACCATTACGTCTAAACTATCTCAAAGCGCTCAACCTAGCCACACTCAGGTACTGTTCCTATTTATATTGTTTCTTGAGCCCTAGAGGTTGAACCGAGGGACTCATGTAGGCTAGATAAGCATTCTACCACTGAGCTACATCTTTAAACCTCTTCTTGCCTTATTTTCCTGAATAGCACTTGTTGGTGAGCACAAATTCTTTGTGGTATTTGTATTCATTGACAAACTTTGTTTTCATCCATTCCCTCCTCCTGTGCACCTCACCTGCTTTCCTTCCCTTCATCAAGTAACTCCCCTGTAATCCGAGCATTTGGGAGGCAGAAGCAGGCAGATCTCTGAGTTCCAGATCAGCTTGGTATACACAGTGAGTTCCAGGACAGCCAGGGCTACACAGAGAATCCCTGTCTCAAAAAACAAAAACAAAAACAAAAACAAAAATAAAAACAAAAACAAAAAGATAGTCAAGGATTTCCTAGAACTCATTCTGTAGCCCCGGATTGTCAAGAGTGAGTGATCTTTCTGCCTATGTCTCCTGGGTAGTTAGGATTACAAGTCTGGGCCACTGGAACTAGTTCATTTTAGTATGGGGATGTTTTTGTTTGTTTATTGGTTTTATATTTTGAGCTATAAAGTAACCCAGGCTGGCCCCAAACTCCAAACATAGTTAATACTTTCTCTCAAAAGCCAAATTTTTTGTTTGAAAAATTAATCTCAGGGCTGGAGAGATGGCTCAGCGGTTAAGAGCACTGACTGCTCTTCTGAAGGTCCTGAGTTCAAATCCCAGTAACCACATGGTGGCTCACAACCATCTGTAATGAGATCTGATGCCCTTTTCTGGAATGTCTGAAGACAGTAACAATAAATAAAATGTTTAAAAATAAAGAAAAAGAAAAATTAATCTCTAAAGAATTATATCTAGCAGAAATGTTGCCAAAGGATTGTTCTGAGAATTTAAAGTGTAAGTGTAAATTTCCTTCCAAATTTTTACTTCCCATGAAGGGAATAAGTGGGAATGTCAGGGCCAAGAAATAGAAAGTTGTTATGTGGATCTCAATTTCCTCATCTGCAAACTGAAGATAACCACATACTTTACATACTTTATAAACGTCAAAGTACCACATATACCATTGGCCTTCATTTCACACAGCATCCTCCACTGCCTTCTGTAACAGCCCCAAGATAGTTCCCCTATCTTTGATCGGCAGTGCACTGAAGGGCCGTAGGGAATAAAATAAGTCAGAAGTCTTCCAGACAAGGAGGCAGAACAGGAGCCTATGCCAGAGACAAGGGGTCTCACTGTGCTTGATGGCATATGCTTATGCTATCAGCACTGAGGAGGCAAAAAGCAAGATGATTTTCACGTTAAGATCAACCTGGGTTACTCAGCTTCTAAGTTTGTATGCCAAAGAAGCCTAGGAGTATCTCCTGGTTAAGACAAGTCCCATAGCCACACCAAAATGCTGGCTTGTGAGCCTTACCCTTTTAACAGTTGTTTTTCAACCTTCCAAATGCTGTGACCCTTTAATACAGTTCCTCATGTTGAGGTGACCACCCAACCATTATCTTCACTGTTACTTCATAACTGTAATTTTGCTTCTGTGAAGAACCATAATGTAAAGATTTTTGGAGATAGAAGTTTGCCAAATAGGTCATGACCCACAGGTTGAGAACCACTGTTTTAACACCTGTACTATTATTCCAAGCCATACCAGAAAACATGGCAAGAAGCAGAAGAAAAAAAAAAAAAGCTCAGTCAGCTCTATCACCTACCTCCCCTGTAATAGTCTTTTGGTGGTGTTTAAAATCACTCCTTCTTATTCAAACAAGGATAACTATATTCCTCCTTCCACTAGAACTTAAGTTGAGGTAAACTGAAACCAAAGATAGGTAGCCTATGGACTATAAATTATAGTGAAATATACAGAAAGACTGAGTCATAGTGAAGTCTTCCTAAATTTTATTGGCACTGAAATAGAACACAGATTGAGCATAAACCCCTCCAAAACAATTATTTAAAAAACAAAAATACACAAAAAACCTGAATATAAATCCTAACCTTCTCCCCAGCCTCTGTGTGGGGTGGGTTATTGCCCTTAATGCAGCTAGATTGCCCCCACAATTCCAGGTTTGAATTTAGCCAATATAGGACAGCTCACCAAGTGTCAATATAATTCACAGCAATGCATATAGGATTCCCCAAGGTTAAGTAAAGGGGGCATGGACTGAGGGAGGCTCTGGGCTAGGGATACTGCACGGAGGGACAAGATAGCCTTTTGGGGACTGAACCCTGGAGAAAAGGCAAACAGGAACAATAAAACCAAATACTAAGTACATTTTAAATGGATTTTATGACCTATAGTGACAGGTAAGTCGCTAATACTGAAATCTTCTTACATAATGTTTTTGGCAAAATATTTTCAATATAGTATATTCTTCTCAGATGTGGGGTGAGGGTAGTAAAAAATAATGAAGCGAAAATGATCCTGACCCAAGAGTAATATTCCTAATAGTGCATTAGCAAAAAAAAAAAAGGTAGAAACCAATATTGTTAGATATCACTAGAATATATAATACTGGTAAAAATTAGAAGAGCACACATGTGACATAAAAAGAGGGAGCAGCTGCTCCAAAGTGGAGAAAAGTGTGTGGGGTGTGATGGGACAAGGCCAGAATACCCAGCAGCTTTCTGTATGTAACTCCAAGGGACAGCACAACGAGGGACGAGACCTGGCTTAAAGATTTGTCAGAAGCAGGGCCCACTCACCACTTTGCACTGGGTAAGATGAGGAAGGGATTGCTGGGTGACTGAGAAACAAGGGCTACTCTTACTCATCATCTTATGTATCTGTGAAGCAGGAATAGTGGTCCAATTAGCTCTGGGGGAAGTAGTTTAAAAGTCCTGGCAGGAAAAATACTAAAGTCAGGTATAAAATGTTTCTTCCTTTATGGCAACAAGTTAGGATGCAACTGGCTAGGTTTGAGGGTACTCATCCTCTCTGTCCTAGCTGGAAGGGATCTGGAGATTGGAGAGGGTCAGGACAGACTTAGAAAAGGAACCAAGATCCTGGACTATCAAGGTCAGGAGTATCCCTGACCATAGACCTCATTCAAAAGAATAAAGGCTCCCATGATGCGCTGGGGCAAGGGCCTTTCTAGGTTGTTAGTGAATCTCTTGAATGAACTATTTCTTTTATCTCTTCATCCCTTCTTGATTAGAAATAAGTCCCTAAACGCAGAAACAAGGTCCACTGGGACTGAATTTGTAATAGGTCCAATATGGGAGGTAGAAGAAATAAGAATGGCTAAACATCTCTTTTACTCTCCAATTATTACAAAGCCTAAATAACTGTAAAAGAGATAGATATTATGAGGCCAAATCCTAGGTCAGCTGGCATACTAAATGATAAAGCCAAGTCCCTACTTCTGTCCCTAATCAACACAATACCCCAACTTTGCAAATCATAGGACTGGGAAAAAAGGCAAGGGATGGGAGCTAGCTGTTAACCTACTTCACACCTGAGTCCCAGAGGACAACAGTAAGTGTATATGGGAAAGGGGTGCTTGTCAAGCCAAAAGGAATGAGCCTCTGAGCTGGAAAAATGGTCTGTTCTAGAGAGGTGGGTTGAAGGAGTGTGACAAAGAAGGAAAAGGAGATTCCATTGGCACCACAGTGGGCCATTTGTTTGCCCAAGGATATTAGTGGGGAAACTAAGTTTGGTCCCATGGCTATACTGACTGTTTGGCATGGCTCCAAGGCTTTTCTAGTTAGTGGCTCCAGCACAGTGTTAGTTAGGCAAAACTATAGGAGTGTGGGGACAAGGAAGAAAGGAGGAGGGGTCCCTGAAGGCTGAAGGCCCACTACATGGACTCAAACTCATCAATGCGCTGTTTGGTATTGCCCTGCCGGATCTGGCGCAGGGTCTTGTATTTGTCTCGTCCCAGTCGCATGTTCTCAGCATGTATCATGTCATTGGCAGTCTTCTTGGACTCATCTCGGGCATTGGCCAGCTCTGAAGTAAGGGCCTGTGAGGATGCAAGATGAGTCGGGGGGTCAATGGCTTCATCTCATTTTAATTCCACTTCTTTGAGCAGATTTTTCTTTTTTTTAATTTTTTTCCTCTTTCCTAGCCATATAATCCATATCAGAATACTATTCCAAATATGCAAGTAGTAATTTGGCTAACTAGATTATTTTCTGAATATCAGAGTGGAGAGCAATAGGCTAGTAACTCATTGCACAGTCTCCTTGACTGTTGCTGGCCCCGCCTGGTTACCTTAAGATGCTTCTGCACGCGCTCATTCTTCTCTGCCTCAGTGGTGCGCTCCTCCTCACTGCGGTCCTTGGCCATAGCGTCAGCCCGCAGATCAGCACTGGCCTCCGCTCCATTCTCATCCTGCTCATCCTGGTCATTCTCAGCAGGCTCTGCCACATGAGGTGTACTCATGGCAGTCTTCAGCTCGGCACGAGTCTTCTCCAAGTCTTCCTGTACCATCTGGGCCTGTCCAGTGACAGAAAGAAAAGGCCTGGCAGTCAGATCAGGTATGTTGTGGCAACCCAATCATACCTAGAAAGACGTGGCTGGTAAGAGGTAGATACCAGTTAGGACAAATAGTTTGATTGGCTTGATCTTGAAGGGTTTTTTTTTTAATTGTAAAATAGGAGTGTTTTTATCAACTTCCCATGGGTAGTGGAGGAATCTAATGTATCTTGAGAAAGCATTGATCACCTCCTCCCATACTGCCTATAAAAATGGTTTATGTGCAAAAATTGGGGAGTCTGAATCTAAGAAAGGTAAGAAATTGGAAAATACCCATCTAGCATAGTATCCCCCACCGTACTCTGCCCCGGGTTCGGTATCTCACCTTTTGCTGCCATTCCACAGCCTCACTTTCCTTCTTCTTTCGAGCCATTTCCAACTGGGAGATCCGTGCTGTCAGCTCGGCCATTTCGGAAGCCTATGGGCATATAAGGAGCCCATGAGAGCTTGACCGGGTCCAGATGCCGGTAACCCCGGTTCCTCTGATGAACTGGTAGGAAACCGGCTGTTCCATTTCTTGTTGACCTAGTGACTTTTAACCAAACTACCCCACCCTTTACTCCTTCATGGCTCAGAGCTCCCCTCCTATACTACAGGCCTCCTTAAGGCAGACAATTGGTCATCTCTGTCTCTCTCCTTTCCTTCTTCCCCTCTTAGTGTTGCCAAATATGCATGCAGTGGGGCCTCAGCAAAGCTTGGAAGTCACTGCTTGAAGTAGCAAACCCTTCACTGCTATCCTAGGGTTCCACCAAGACAGCTTAAATAAATAAATATTAATATCATACAGACATAAATAAAAATTAATATCACAGGGAACCTCTACAATGTGGAAACGTTTCTGCACACCCTTATCCCTTGGGCAAATTTATCATGACATCTTTTTCCTGAGAGATATCAGCACAACCGATACTACAAGGGAAGGGACTATTTTAAGCCATAGATTCTTAACGTTCAAGTCATAGGTCCCTAGCTTAACACATGATTTCAGGAAGGGAATCTGTCCAATGGAAACAGAAACGTTTGTAAACCTTCATCAAACACAGCTGTAACCTTTGACAAGTCTCTAGGCCTCCATGATTGCCAATTTGCTTATCTGGTCACATTATTCTATATGGGGTTTAATTCCATAAGGCTACAGAAAGAAGGAAGGAAGGAAGCAAGCAAGCAAGCAAACATAAGAAAACAAGGAAAGAAAAAAAATGATGCTAAAGAAACACCAGCAGGTACTTTCTATTTTCCTTTCTTAGGTTACAGGTTGAGATCTATATGTAAAAAAAAAAAAAAAAAAAAAAAAAGTAAAAAAGCCAAGGCTTATGACAAACTGTGAGCCACACCAGTGAGGCCTCAGCTTGCTTTTGAATGTACTATTAGAGACCTTTGGGATGCAAACAAACTAGAAAAACACATATATGCAGGCTAAGGGGTTTAGAAACCTGTAAATGTGCGCGTGCAGTGGGGGGTGGGGGGGGGCATGAAGGTCAAGCAAGAAAAAAGCGTGCCCAGCCTAGGAGTCAACTTTACCAGCTGTTCCTGGGTCTTCTTCTGGTCCCGAGAAGCCTGCAGCAGGGCCTCCTTGGCTTCTTCAGCTTCTTGACGCTCTTTGGCCAGTTTTTCAGCCTCACTCTGGGCACGCTTCCGTTCCTGCTCAAGTTCTAGGGCCCTGCGAGTCTGTTCTTCCAGTTCTGGTAGAAAAACAGGAAACTGATGAAGGGCTCAGAGATGAAGATGGCACACTAACTTGCTTCCCGGGAATTTTCCACTTCATGGTAGAGTAGGTAAGGGTTCTAAGGATTTTTCCTGACACACGGAAACTATGTATTTCTGCAGCTCGGGGGAGGTGGGGAGGGGAAGAATGTACACCTTAGGGTAAGGTTCTGGGGAGACTCAAATTCCCCAGTGAAGCCAGGCCTCACCTTGCTGAGCCTTCTTAGTCTGCTCCTCAATCTGCTTCAGCTTCTCCATCAGCTCTTCCTTCTCCCGTTCAATCTTCTCTTTCTCTTTTTCGGCCAGCTCACGCTTCTTCTTCTCATTTTCCAGTAGAGCACTAGAGAAGAGAAGAAGGGAGGTAACAGGATAGCAAGGCTTCGTGGAATCATGAGAGGTTCCAGGGAATAAGTCTACCAGGCCTCAGCCTCCCCACAATCTCATATAATCTAGTCATCACACCATAGTTCCGCGTAGGATTCCATGCTCAGTCTCTTTCCATTGAATGCAAGAGGTTTAAATGGGAATGCTGGGACTGCCCATAACCAACTAGATGGCTTTGCTCTTGTTCTCCACCTTCCATCTGGAACCGGATTTACTAATTTTGCACACTGTCTTGTAGCTTTATAGAAAGGTAGATTTTGGTTTTGTGCTCCAATATTGGCTAGGGCTAACCTTGTCTGCCTTCGTCTCTAGCTCTAGGTTCCCTCTTCCCAGATTTTACTGCAAATCTAGAATAATTATTTGCTTTTTCTGGCATTCTTTTTGTTTTAAAGATTTTACTAATTTTTATTTTATTTTATTTGTGTGTGTGTGTGTGTGTGTGTGTGTGTGTGTGTGTGTGAGTTTCCTGTGCATATACAAGTGTATAACAAGTATGCAGTGTCCACGGCATCCAGAAGAAGGTACCAGATTCCTTGGAAGTGGAGTTACAGATGGTTGAAAAGTGCCATGTGGGTTCTGGGAATCAAACCTGGGTTCTCTGCAAGAGCACTACGTGGTCCTAACTGTTGAGCCATCTCTCCACCCGCTAGGAGGCATTCTTACACCTCTGCAAGATGTTTTACTCTGAGCCCTTTCAGAGTGCTTGCCACGCACTTTTCCATAGCCCGTTTCACAACTGCATCTGCTAAATAATTTGTTTACTTTCTGTCTTCTCCTACTAGAATATCAACTTCACAAGAACAGAAATTTTTCCCGGCTCAGACTGTGTGAGTGAGATGCTGTGAGCGTATATATGTATGTACGCCCCTCATTCTGTCTGCTGCTGTACTGTGAGGTTTTACAGGGTTTGTCCTAGTTCAGGAAACTTCTCCCAAGATCTTGATGCTATTTTCCTTAATAAATGAGAACTCTAAGCTGTCAAAATAGCTTAGTTGTAGAGTACTTGCCTTATATTCACAGGGTTTTCAGTTTAAACCTCAATGCTTGGGGGTAAAGTCAACTTTAGCTATGTGTGTTGTATGTATATGTGTATGCATGTACGCATGTATTTGTGTTATCTGTGTGTGCCTACAGTATTAGAACCAGGTTCAATGTTAAAAAAACAATGACTGTTTTGTTTTTATTTACATTAAAACAGGGTCTCACTATTTAAGCTTGGGTAGCCTTGAACCTGTAACAACTTTGTGCCACCAAGCTAAGCTATCTGTCTAAATCATCATATATGAAGTCATTTCTCCACATTTCACTTCTCCCAGAACCTGACAGCCACCAATACACACTGGTGTGTGTGTGTGTGTGCATGTGCGTGTGCGTGTGTGTGTGTGTGTGTGTGTGTGTGTGTGTGTATTTTTCATTTGGGGATTATATCATATAAATAAAATATACAATATGTAACTTGTCATACTTCACACTTTTTCACTAAGCATAATGTTTAGAGTAGATCACATTGAAGCACGGATGGATGAAAACTATTCTGCTATGGTTTGACTCCTACGTAAGGACATGTTTTAGAGGTCCCTAGTGTAAAGGCAATAGGAGGCAGTGAAACTTTTATTAGATGGCCATGAGTGGAAGATGATTAGGATAGCCACTTTCAAAAAGGATGCTGAGGTGGGATTAAGTTTCACAAGATGGTTTTCTTCTTATGAGAAGAGGTTATCACAATTAACTCTACCATCTCTTCTGAATCCTCATGTCCACTGTATTAAAATGCAATATGGGGCTCTCGACAGATGTGGCCATCCTGTCTTGGATTTCTCAGCATCCAAAACTTGTGAGTAAAAAATACCCTCTTTATTTTTTAAAGTACGCAGCGTTAGGTCGTTTATTATAACAACATAAACTAGATTAAGATATACTCTATAGGATGGAGAGATGGATTAGTGTTTAAAAGCAATTGCTAGTCTTGAAGATGATCAGAGTTTGGTTCCAAACATCCCGTGGTTCACAGCCACCTTTAACCCCAGCTTCAGCGTATCTGACGAGCTCTTCTGGCCCTTCTACATGCACTTGTGCTCCAGGATGGGCTTATTCATGCACGTGCATTCACAAACACACAATTAAAACCAAAATACTTCTTAGAAGATACATTCTATTATGTATATTTATAACTTACTTATTTATCTCTTGGTATACACTAGATTATTTTCTACCATTTAAGTGTCTGTATAATGGAACTGTGAACATGTATGTGCATGCATTATTTTTTTTTGCACATCCATTTTTAATTTTGAGAGTTACTTTACGTAGGAGTGGAATTACAAGATTATACAGTAATTCTGTATTTTAACTTTTTGAGGAACTAGTTTCTACCACTTTATACTCCCACCAATAACATGCATGAATTCCTAATTTTTTCAGAACATCACCAGTACTTATATTTGAATTTTATTTCTTATATTCGCACTAATAAGCATAAAATGGTAACTGACTGTGGTTTTCATTTGCGTTCCTGTAATGATTAAGGATATTTTCATGTTACTGACTGTTTGTCTTATCTTCTTTGGATAAATCACATCCTAGAATCCTAAGATACTGATCAGGCAGTCTGAGATCGGAAGCTCAGTTCCTACCTTTCTTGCTGCTAACCTTCAGATTACACTGGATACACTAAGGGCATTGTAGGAGACATTCTGAGGGCTCTGCCTGTTTCTGCTCAACCCAAGTACAACTGTGCACAGACTCGTCAGCTACTGCCATTCTACTTGTCAGTTAACCGAGAACAACCCATAATGTCCCTGGCACAGTAATGGCATAAGAGTCATAGGCAACAGGAAACTATGAAAGGCTCTTCCCTCTTGCAACCTCTGAAATCCAAGATGTCTGGTGCCTGTTTCTAAGAAGCAACAATGTCTACGCTGACGCTGAATATACGGGGTGTTCTCCTTACCAATTCACAAGTCCCTTGTCCTAGGCTGATTCCACTCCCCAAATAAGCTAAGAACCTTTAGAAGTTTCTTTACCACTGCTACTAGTCCTAATTCAAGCAGAATATAAAGCACCTACCGTTCCATCTGCTTCTGGTGCTTCTCTTCCCGAGCCTGTGCCTTCATCTGCTGCACCTCAATAGTGTCAGGCTTGCGCCGACGCATGTACAGCTCATGATTCCCCATGCAGAGAGCCAAGATCCTCTTGTTAATCCGAAGCCGAGGAGCATAGAACACAAAGTCCTGAAGAGAAAGTTGAGGTTTTAGAGCTACCAGGATGGCTGACATGAGCCCTTGAGCACGTACATGCATGCCCACACAGACCAATAATAATAAATTTTTTTAAATAAAATTTTGAAGAAAGTTTTCTGTAAAGCTAAGTTCAAAAGTATTGGAAAGATGATGTAATTCAATCAATTTGTATTCCAGTGGGAGTACTAATTACCAGAGTAAGGAAATTATTTTTCCGCAGAGTCAGGTATCAGAGTAGTGGTAGACTCAAGACTAGAACCCATGATTCTTATTTTTGACACCAGTGCTCTTTCTCCAAACCACAGTTTTTCTCCAACTCTTCTCATGAAAAGCACCCTGGGGCCAGCAAGATGGCTCAGAAAGTAAAGCTATCAGGCTTAACAATAAGAGTTTGATCCCCAAAAGCAACATAGTGAAAGAAAAACAACTCTATCTAGCATGGTGTCCTCTGACCTCCACATGGAAAGCACACCTTTTCCCTCCCCGCACACACAAAAATACAGAAAATTGAAAATTAAATCTAAAAAAATATATACCCTAAAATACTTTCCTGGAAGCATCTTTTCTGAAGTAGTATTTTGTTTTAGTTTTCAAAATAAGTTTATTATTGATTCACAGGTTGGAACTTAAGAGGCCATGACCTCTGAGTTAAGTCAGTATGGAAGTTAGTCACATGGGAAGGAAAGTAACTGCATGGCTGGAAGATCTTTACAGAAAATGTGAAAAGGCCAAAAGCACCATAGAAAGTATACATAGGTTCTAGTCAGCTAATGGAAACAAAACTACAGAAGAGAAGGTAGACTCCAGAGAGCCAAATAACCCTATCCAAAAATGGGGTACAGAGCTAAACAAAGAATTTTCACCTGAAGAATTTCGAATGGCTGAGGAGCACCTAAAGAAATGTTCAACATCATTAGTCATCAGGGAAATGCAAATCAAAACAACCTTGAGATTCTACCTCACACCAGTCAGAATGGCTAAGATTAAAAACTCAGAAGACATCAGGTATTGGTGAGGATGTGGAGAAAGAGGAACACTCCTCCACTGCTGGTGGGACTGCAAGCTGGTACAACTACTCTGGAAATCAGTCTGGCAGTTCCTCAGAAAACTGGACATGACACTTCCGGGGGACCCTGCTATACCATTGCTGGGCTTATACCCAGAGGATTCCCCAGCATGTAATAAGGATACATGCTCCACTATGTTCGTAGCAGCCTTATTTATAATAGCCAGAAGCTGGAAAGAACCCAGATGTCCCTCAAAAGAGGAATGGATACAGAAAATGTGATATATTTACACAATGGAATACTACTCAGCAATTAAAAACAATGAATTCATGAAATTCTTAGGCAAATGGTTGAATCTGGAAAAATCATCCTCAGTGAGGTAACCCAATCACAAAAGAACACACATGGAATGCAGTCACTGATAAGTGAATATTAACCCAGAAGCTCTGAAAACTCAAGAAAAAATTAACATATCAAATCATTCCCAAGAAGAAAGGAGAGGGCCCTGGTCCTGGAAAGGCTTGATTCAGCATTGTAGGGGAATACCAGGACAGAGAAGAAGGAGGGGGTTGATTGGCGGAGGGAAGAGGGCTTATGGGACTAATGGGGAGGAGGGAACTGGGAAAGGGGAAATCATTTGGAATGTAAACAAAGAATATAGAAAATTGAAAAAAATTGAGAAAAAAAGAAGGAAAGGGAAATGTTATTTAATGTTGTTTTTCTGTGTCAGGATACAGTAAGATAAGCAGATTCAACAGAACCCCATGGCAGTTCCTAGGGACTAACTACGGTCGAGAAACTCTGGGAAGAAAAAGTACACCATCTCATTAAAGAGATACTTATTCCTACTACTTATTTATCATGGCTTAATGTGGATTCCCTTTTCTGAGAAGCACTCCCTTAGCCAGGTAACTGACTGACCCAATTGGATTAACTCTTAAGGGAACATACAATGTCATGTCTCTCTCCCTAGAGATCTAACTACTAAATCTCAAAGGGCCTCGTCTATGGGGGATAATTCATACTCTAATCAACCGGTACACCATGGGATTATAAACCATCTCTGTAACCTCTGGTAAGTGAGCTCTAGTTATGGGAAACCAGGCTGTTAAGTACACAAATATCTAAATTTCCTGAACTTCAATTATCTTGATTATTATTTGTTTAAAAGCCTTTAATCTCTGCTGGCTTTTTATTTATTTTATCCATAACTACTAAGTGAGCACTAATACATCATTCCAATTTTCTTGTGTTTTCCCCAAAATTCATTCTCTCCTTTAAATTATTATTGTCACTATACAAATTAATAAACTAAATATAATAATAAAAAGGCAAAATTTAGAGGGTATAGGAATACAAGCATGTCATCCCAGCACTCAGAGGCCAAAGGCAGAAACATTGCTTTAAGTTAAGGCCAGACTATGAAACCTTGTCTTAAATACTTGTGGGTAGAGAAATACATAGAGAATAAACATTTAATCTTCCATTATTAAAAGTGGTAAAAGGTAAATTTGTAATGTCAACTTTGGGTTTGAACTCCTGGCTCTGCCATTTTTCCACAACTAAACATAAGCCGAGTACACAGAGCACACTCTGGAGGCTGAGGAAGGTGAGGCAAGGGGCACAGCACAGCACTCAGGACTGCCCGCACCTTGCCTGCCCCCCAGAGGGAGTTTGGTACTAGAGCGACACCAAGTACAGGATATCTATCACCCGGCCATTTCTCAGAATCAACTTCCTCTTACATTTTACTTTCCATTTGTGCTTCTTGTTCATTCATACATATTGCACACAACAGAAAAATGGAGAGACAGATAAATCCAATAGCATGTTTGCTCTTAATATTACCTAAACCTTGGGGGGTTGGGGGGGTGGAACCTGCTGCGAATAATCAGAAGGAGATGTCACTCACCGGGGCCTTTTTGTCAATAGGCTTGATGACAAATTTCTTATCATTGAAAGAGATATTCCTGATTTCACTCCAAGGGAAGCCAATCTTAGGAGTCAGTCTGCAGAAACAGAGGCCAACAACATCATGACAAAGGCAAAGCAAGAAGGAAACACTTAGTGCCTTGCCCTCACCACCACCCGCCCCACTCTATCCCTTAACACAAACCTCTCTCTCCCTTAAGGAGATAGGCCTATTGTCAACTCAGCTACTGTTATTACTTACTGCCCGTTGTTTTGTTCCACTAGGGGTTCTTACCTTGTAAGAACCTTCCAGAGTGTCTGTAGTCCCATTTAGCTGAAAACCTTCTATACAAAATTGTTAAACTTGGAAAGATTAGTAATGAGCCCTAAGATTTAGGTAGTAAATAGAACAACAATCTAATGATTTCATACTTACCAAGAGCAGACCAAGGGAGAAATAAGCTGTAAAACAATATCATAGCAAGGCTAATAGGCCGAAAGTCACTTAATCATAACATGGGCCTTGGACTTTATGAACCATGACAAGATAGATTCTAGGTCAGCACTCTCCAAATATTATAAGGGTCACGTTTATAAATTTTAGTAGCTATATGAAAATGGGTAAAAAACGGTGTGAAGGTTTAAGTACCTCAGTAAGTACTAATACTATCATTTGAGCATGCAAGTCAACATTTTAAAAATATACATATATTTTACATTACTGTGGTTTGAATTATATTTGCCTAGGGAAAGGAATGGGACAAGGTCTCACATAGCCCAGGATAGTCACTGTGCTGACTAGTTTCATGTCATCTGGGTCACAAGCTACAGTCATCTGAAAGGACAGAACCTCAGTAGAAAAAAAAATAATACCTCCGTAAGATTGGGCTGTAGGGCATTATTTTAATTAGTGATTGATGGAGGGCCCACCCCATAGTGGGTGGTGCCATCCCTGGGTTGGTGGTCCTGGGTTCTGTAAGAAAGCAGTCTGAGCCACGCAGTGGTGGTGCATGCCGTTAATCCCAGCACTTGGGAGGCAGAGACAGGTGGATTTCTGAGTTCGAGGCCAGCCTGGTCTACAGAGTGAGTTCCAGGACAGCCAGGGCTACAGAGAGAAACCCTGTCTCAAAAACAAACAAACAACGCCCCCCCCCAAAAAAAGAAAACAAGAAAGCAGTCTGAGCAAGCCATGAGAAGCCTACGCAGTTCTCCTTCATGGCCTTTGCCTCAGCTCCTGCCTCTGGGTTCCTGCCCTGCTTGAGTTTCTGCCCTCACTGCTTTTAATGATGAATATGAACGTGCGAGTAAAATAAACCCTTTTCTCCCCCAAGTTGCTTTTGGTCATGGTGTTTCATCACAGCAATGATAACTCTAAACTAAGGCAGTCATGAAGCTAAAGCTATGAAGCTAAAGCTGACCCTTGAACTCCTGATTCTTGCTGCCTGCCCCTCCTGAGTGCTAGGAAAACAGGCATGTACCACCATATATGGTTTAGATATTAAATGTCTCCCAAAAAAAGCCATTTGTTGAAGGCTACGTCCCCAGATACTGGTGTTACTAGTGGTGGCAGAACTTTATGCGCAGGGCCTGGTTGGAGGAAGTAGATTATTGAGGGCATGCCCTCAAAGAAGACATTGAGATTCCACTCCCTTCCTCTCTCACTGTCTATTTCCCAGACACCAGGAGGTGAGCAACCACATGCTCTCCACCATGAAACTCTACCTCAATACAGGCCCAACGCAGCTGCATCAAGTAAATGCAGACTGAAAACTCTGAAAGTAGAAGCCAAAAATCTCTTTCCTCCTTTAAGTTGACTTCTCCCAGGTACTCTGTCACAGGTACAGGAAAATGATTAATGGACATTTCTTTTTCTGGCAATAGTTCTTGAAAGTGTGGTATGCAGGTTCTGTTTATGACACATCTCAGTTGTAATGACATTTCAAATGTTCAATAGTCATATAATTAGTGACTATCAAAATAGATAGTACAACTCTAGTCAATATAGGATGAAGGAAGGTGTACAATCATCTTGGCTGGACTTACTTAAGCAGAAAAATAACTGAGGTAGGACTCAAGTGGTATAGTCTTGCTCTGTGGTAAGGGATGGCACCTATGTTTAAGAATGATTCAAAAAAACTGAGAGAAGTCTGAAGCATACCTGTCGTTCTGCTCATAGATGTTGAGACCCAAGGCATCCACACCCAGCCACAGCTCTGAGCCTTTCTTGTTCTTAATGCTGAAATAGTTCACACCATACATCTCCAGGTCTTGAGCAATCTTGAGATATTCCAGAACAGCATCCTCCCTATATGATACAGAAGAGGGGTATTGTCACAAAGTTGAGCTTCCATAGCAGACCCAGCAACATAGAAAGCCAGCTTGCTCTCTGTTTCTGACAATGGTCTTGGTATAGCAGGATTAGGAAATGGATAGAACTTAAGCAAGTGATTAGTAACAAGAAAACAGAAACTATATTCTCCCTCCTCTGCGTTGCAACATCCTCTTAAAAATGAGATTTGTTCCTCAACTAGACAGCTATAAAATGCTTTTACAGTATTTAGAGAGCTCCTTTCCCATTTATTTTTAGGGGAGCAATGACAAGATAGCCCAAAAACTTCCTGGAGACCCTGATCTTCCTTCCTTTTCATTGCACTCAAAACTGTTTAAGATGTAGGGAATGGTAGAACATGCCTGTAACCCTAGAACCAACCACCTGTACTGTGTCTTCAAGATCAACCTAGGCCACATAATGAGATCATTTATTAAAGGAACTTCTGGGGCTTCTTGGGTCAGTTGGTCGTGGCATTGACCAGCAAGCCTGACAACCTGAGTTCATATACTGGGACCTACCCAGTAGAGTAGAGGAATATAGACTCCCAAAAGTTTTTCTGACCTCCACATGTGCATCCTGGCATAAAGCAGAGGTGTGCAAGTGTACACACACACACACACACACACACACACACACACACACACACACACCACAGAGACAGAGAGCGAGAGATACAGAGAGACAGAGAGACCGAAACAGAGTCAGAGAAAGAGACAGAGAGGACATAAAAATAAAAATAATAAACCCAGTGGTGGCGCACACCTTTAATCCCAGCATTTGGGAGGCAGAGGCAGGCGGATCTCTGAGTTCGAGGCCAGCCTGGTCTACAGAGTGAGTTCCAGGGCAGCCAGGACTACACAGAGAAACCCTGTCTAGAAAAACCAAAAAATAAAAATAAAAAAAAAATAAAGGCCCGATGTTATAGTTAATGATATTTTCAAGTTACAGTCCTTGGCATTAAAACTTTGCTCTTATGAATTAAAAAAATGCTTAAAAATCAATCACAGTCTTACAATGATTCAGGGTTGTCGTCTATAGTTAAGTGTCAAAATCATCCCTAGTCTCGCTTTCTTAAAATCGACCAATGCACCTAATAATTTGCCTTTTCTTTGTAGACACCACCCTCAGTCTCCGCACAAGAACAGTGAAGCCCATGGATGATAGGGCAGGCTTACCTGAGCATGCCCCGGTGTTCCTCATGCCACACCTGGATCCGCTCTTCCCACTGGTCCTTGTTGAGTTTGTGCTGCTCCAAGACTCTAGAAAGATAGTGAGTGGTCAGTAAAGTACAGACCATAGGCAAGAGGAAAGCGAAGTTCACTTAGCTGGCTATGGAGTTGATGCAAATATGAAGTTAGCCCTCTGAGGTATTGCTGGATTCCTACTGAAAATTAGACCTGAACACACTGAAGCAGACATAAGGAACTTCCTAAAAGAACTCCAAGAACAGATGACCAAACCGAACAATGGAATCATCCCTATTTATTTGTTTGAGGCAGGGTTTGTTTGTTTGTTTGAGATGGATTCTCTCTTTTATATATAGCTCTCCTCTCCTGAACTCACTATGTAGACCAGGTTAGCCTCAAACTCAAGATAACTTTACTGCCTCAGCCACCCAAGTGCTGGAATTTAAAAAAAAAAAAAAACTGCAACAACAACAACAACAAAAAATAAACCCAGGCCAATCCTCTTTATACCATTAACCACAATGCTAATAATGTGTTGCATCTCCAAGCTCAACAAGAATACATAGGAGTCTGTGAGGAGGGGCTAACAGTAAAGACAGGCAGAAATATTCTCTCCTAGATTCTCTTGGAACCAACAGTTGGTGTTTATAAGACAGCTTTGCATACAGAGCAGGGAAGTAGTCACAAAATACTCTGAGGGAAACCAAGAGGCCCTACCCATAGTTCTACTAGATTGTTAAACAAGGACTGCTTTAAATATGCCATCTCAGACATCAGGCCACTGACTACAAAAGAATCCCAGGACACTGTCACCATCCCTAATACCATCTGTGGAGTGTGTACACACCACAGCTCAAGCTTAATTTTTCTTCTCCTGTGTTAATCTACAAGCCGGTGGGAAATAAATGGCCATCTGATACAAAATGAAACAAACCCTTTGTGCATTAAAAAAAGAAGAAGAAGAAAGAAAGAAATTGGGGATTCAGATCAGTTCTGCCAAAAAAAAAATCTGCTATGGGAGATGGGGCAAATGAGAGTCAGTACCTCTGTATCTTTATTTCCTGAGCCAGAAAATAAGGACAACGCGTACCTTGTTTATTTAGCATTGTCATGATGTTAAAATAAAAATATCAAGTGTTTAAAAGCTTTCACCTTCAAAGTTTACAAAATCAGAAAACTGTACAATGGTACCCGTGGTTTGCATATTTTTTTTTCTCTCTCTCTCTCTCCTGTGAATTTCTAAACTAAAATCTCGCCAGTGAAAGGGAAATAGAAGCAGGGGAGAAGACAAAACAAATCAACTCATCTTTGCTTCTACGTCAGCACCTGTCCCTAGGGTAATGGAGCTTTGATATCAAGGAGCAAAAGGGGAAAAGAGCTTTTTGAGGACCGGAAATAGAATAGGATACAATAGCGTATGCAAATGTGTCTCTCTCGGCGGCACAACACAGTCTTTAGACAGAACTTATCTGGCAGCCCCTATGGAGTGGGGATTAGTCAGCTTTGTCTGCTGCCCACTACAAGCTTTAGCCAGGTCAAAGCAGGCCAGGGTACCACCTCACCTTTGGGGCAGCAACTTATCTCCAGCCAGGTAGCCAGACTTGTGCACTTCCTTATTGAAGTCTCCATACTTAGACTGGACGGCATAGGAAGCCAACAGCACAGCAGTTTCAGGTGGACAGTAAATGTCATCATTGAGAATGCCCTCCTTCACTTGCAGAAAGAACAGGCGCTGGGTGATATCCTGGATCAGTTCTTCAGATACATCCTCTGGGTAGAACTTGGCCCGGAACTTGAAGAGCAACGGACTTTCCTTCCGCACATCCTGTGCAGTCACCTGGGAGGAGCAAGGAGGTTACAAAGGCTCCCCCAAAATAGACTGTAATGATGGGAGAGTGTCTGTAAGGCAGTCAGAGGACTCTGAAAGGCTGTAAGGGTGAGCAATCTTGCAAGGCTGGGAGGCAACTCTCCTAACTAAATTTTTTTTAAATACATGTATGTGTTTATTCTCTCTCTTACTTGACATCTTCTGTCTTCTTAGGACTGGACCAGAAATAAAGCCATTGACCAAATGTTGTCCCTCAACCCTTGATCTCAAACATTGAGCCAAAATAAGCCATGTTCTCTTCATAACTTAACAAGCCTGTGCTACGAGTGACAGTGAGCAAGCCAGTTTTACTAAGAGACTTTGGCTGCCTGAAATGTAGACTTGAGAAGTCATCACTGTCATCTTCCAATAGGTGATAGCTGGTCACATGGAATAGGACTAATTCTGTGTAACTGAGGAAAGAAAGGAATAAGTAAAACAAGCAGAAGTACAATAGTGATGTGAGGGCACATCTCAAGCTATTTAAGGGTGAGATCCTTCAAAGTTAGGCTTTTGAAAGTTTGTTCTTGAACATGCTGCTCTAAAAATAAGGCAACAAATAAAAAAAAAGGTATCACTTTCACTGGGAATCTTATAAACATTTCTTCCTCTTGAGAATTTTCTTCTTAAAAAATTTATAATACACACTGATGACAGAAACTACCAGTATCTGACAATATAGCTCACTGATCTCAAATTCTGAGGGTAGATTTAAGAATGAGTTAAGTTTCTTTTGTAAAACTTATTTTATTTTATACTTTTTCTGTATGTGGACACACATGCATGCTTGGCACCTATGCTGGCCAGATAAGGGCATCAGATTCCCTGGAATTAGAGCTGCTATGTCAATGGTAGAAACTGAACCGTGATCTTCTAGAACAGTCCATGCTCTTAACAGTTAATCCATCTCTCCTGCCCCTAAAGCTCCTCTTTCAAGCGTCCTCCCACTCTGCAAACTATGGGAGAATAGCAAGTCTGGTTGAAAGCTCAGAATTGGCTAGGATAGACCATAAACCAGAAGGCCTTCTAAACCTGAAAATGGCTCCTAATTTATCCAGCAAATGTGCTACTTTTGGGGTCAGCAACATGACTCAGGGGGTACAGGCATTTGCTTCCAAAACTCATTTAGATCCTGGGGACTGGCAAAGTGGAAAAGAGAATTGATATGTATACCATGTATTCACATGGACAGGCATAGTAAATAGAAATATAATATAGTAAATAAATATAATTTACTAATTTTTCACTTTAATAAAACAAGACTCTTTGAAGCAGAAAGTGAGACACCCACCACCAGATATGATTAGAAAACTTAGCCACAGGACAGCTTAAGTCCTCTTAAGTTCAACTGTTAGCCAGTTTGAGGATATGAAGAGGGGAATCTGCCAGGTATCTCTAGAGACACTACTTGGGGCTCTCTCTGGCAATCCTGCAGATCTCAAATTTGAAAGAAATGTATCTCAACACTTTAAACTACTAAAAGCTTTGGCCCAAAGCAAATCTATAAGAAGAGTCTCCACTTCCTTTGGCTTGACAATCTTGCTCAGAAGTCAAAACTGAAAAACAGCATTCCCTTGGTTGAGTCCTCTGCCTATACTTTGAGGAAATAAATAGGACTACAGTGGATGTTCAAGGTCACTGTCTGCTACATATAGAGCTTGAGACCAGCCTGGAATACGAAACCTTTTCTTTAAAAAAAAGAGAGGGTGATTGTTACGGAAGCTGTAGAACTAGCCATACAGACAAGTGAGAAACAGAATTTTGTCTACAGAAGGTAGCAATCTTGCCTAAACCTGGAAATCTTTGACTGCAGACAGCTAAGTCTAGTCATTCCCTTCCATACAACTTTTTAAACTAACACTCTGAATATCCGTCCCTTTGTTGTTTTGTTCAATATATGACTGGTTACTGCAGGTTTGCTAGCTAACATATGTTATTACCTGGAAAAATGTCTTAAGTAGTAAGTGATTACCTTCTTATTGAGTTTCAGCCAAGTAGAGAAAGCTTTTGTGTCCTGATACTGCAGACCAAAGAACCAAACTTCCCTCAAGCCAATAGTTTTCACCACCTGGAAAAGATAACACAATAACCAGTTTAATATCTACCAAGAATTAAAGAACATAAAGGTAGAACCAACTTAATCTACCCTTAAAGGGTTTAAGGTACTTTTAGTCTTTAAGAATATGAAAGTAGAAGGGGAACAAACTATTTAGGAAAAGGACCTGGACCAATGGATGAAAGGAATGTCCTAATCAAATATATGCGCATGAAAGTGTCACAAATCCACTGTTTGTGTAATTAATGTATGCATAATACATAATTTAAAAAGAAAAACAAAGAATTGCTATTAGTTTCTTTCCCTACTAAGTATTACTGTAAACACTGGTATACACCAAGAACCTTACATCCATGATCATCTTTAATTCTCAAAAGGGTTCTATGGCAGAAGTACAATGAGGCTCACTTTACAGATGGTAAACTTAAAAGTCCAGAAAAAAAATGATATGCCCAACATGCAGATGATGAGTGACAGAGTCAAGATTTAGCTTATGTCATATTTCCAAATCAAACCAGTTCTCTTATATTCTGCCACTGCCTCCCTTCTACAATGCTATATAGCTGCCTGCTCCCAGAAAGGATTAGACTGTAGAAAAAGATTCTTAGGTTAACTCCTGTATCATATTCTCCTGGGAAACTCTCATATATTGTCCTTCAGCATTTTAAAATTTATTATAACGAACATTACATTGGGCATAGTAATACCTGTCTGTAATACCAGCACTCAAGAGGAGGTGAAGGCAGGTGGATCAAAAGTTCATCATCCTTGGTTACACAGAGTCTAATCCCAGTCTGGGCTACATGAGATCTGTGTCAAAGAGGGGTGAGAGGAGCTGTGCTCAACGTCAGCGCTTTGGGAGCAGAAGCAGGCTGCTCTCTGGATTGGAGACCAGCTCAGTCTACGTGTCAAGCTCCAGGCCAGCCAGGGCTGCATGTTGAATGCCTGTCTAAAATTAACAAAGGAGGCTCATTTAAAAAGACACAGATGAACAACCAGGAAAAGTGCAGAGATGCAACTGGAGATGTGCAGAGTTCCTATGTTCACAAGTCCATGTTCCTTCAGGAATTTCCACATGTCCACATGTTCCCAAACTAGCCTTTTAGGTTTCTTGGAAGAATTACATCATTATAATTGACTGTATTGACAATCATTGATGACATCAATTCAAACTTCACAGCTGTCCTTATCTTTAGAATGTGAGGGTTATATCAATATCTAAGACCTAATCTCACTTTCAATACTCCAAGAAAGAACATGTGAGAAGGCAAAGCAGAAAGCATACCATACAGACACCTCATAGCCCAAAGCTATAGATACTAGTATGTTTGGGGCCAACCTTTGTCTTGTGAAGAAGCTAAAGGGCCCTGTATTGCTCAGCGCCCATTGAATGACTAGAAGGCAGAAAAGGAAGCCTGAAAGGAAAAGGCAGATGGAGTCTGTTCACAGGGCCCTGACACTAGCATATTGATGGTCCAGTTGTAGGCTCCACACCACCATGCCCAAGTCCAAGGATGGCCACACGAAAGCTAAGCCATATCCTGATGAAGTCAGGATGACATTGCAGAGTCCTCATCTTTTCTTTTAGGTATAAGAGAATGGAAATAAAAGTTTATGGTGGGATAAGTATGAAATCTAAGAGACTTAACTAGAGACATAAACAAGAACCCAGAGTTGTCAAGGTTCCTTCTAGTAAACAAACCAATACCTTCCTGGGACTACCTCACATACAATAACAACTCCGAGGAGAAGCCAAGTTCCTAAGATATCACACTTTCTCTTTATAGATGTCACATATCAGGAAATCCGAACAAAAATCTTTTATCTGTAACTCGCAGCCAGTATACTTCATTTTGCTGGTCACAACTTCCTCATTATCTAATTGGGAGGCAAGTTGTCAAATGATCTCACATGAAGGGTTGTGTATGGGAAGATTCTTTTTTAAGTTCTTGTCCTACATTTAACATAGGACCCAAGTAATAACTCTGATATTCAACACACTGCCAAAGTTATGATTGAAACGCAACTGGTGGGAAGAGGAAGAGTTCCAAACTGTTCAGATCCTAGAGAAAGAAAAAGACCCACTGAAAATAGGAGAGGCTATGGGACTAATGTGCCTCAGCACTGGAGGAGTGGAGCATGAAGGAACAGAACTGGTAAAGCAACAATGGCTTATGCCTAAACCAAGAGGCCAGTTGTGGCGGCTCAGAAAACCTAGGACTGAAGGGGATTTTGATATGAGCACTGCCTCTTTTTTTGTAAGCAGAAGGAAATCAAAACGGGATGAATTTTCCACTTCCTTAAGCTCTTGAGCTTGGAGAAATGAGCCTCAGCCTATGCTGAAGTTCCAAAGTGCGGAAATGGGAGGAAGGAAACGCAGTCTGAAGTCAGAATAAAGGACAAAAGAGAAGGCCTGTGACTACAGGCTACAGAGAAATCTCCAATTAAGGTCTATGGGGTGATGGGAGCCATTTGCTCCGACAACACTTGGCCCCGTTTCCAATTCTAAGAACAAAGAAACTGGGCGAGAAATTACTCACTTCCAATGTTTATAGTCACCAAGAAGTCTATTTCAGGTAGTGTTGGACTGGAGAGGAAAGACCTTGCTTTCCAAGTTAGAGAAAAGTATCTAGTTCTTTGTTCTAGGAACAAACCTCTGTGGCTCCAGTGAGTAGATTCCTTATAAAGCTGAGAAATAGCTCCCTTCCTGAAGAAAAAAAAATGTGTTCCCTTTGGTACTAGACATCCTTTGCATAAGACCTAAGCTAGTATTCCTCAAAGTTGACCTGAAGAAACCCTTAAGCAGAAGAACACAGTCACTGACTACACCCAAGAGGTCTGGGAGGAAGGTGGAACTGAGGCGCAGTAAAAGCATCATGAATCAAGATAACTGGGAAATTATCCCAATAAACACATTTTATATAAAAAAAAAATTCTAGAGTCTGTGAATTCTGTTCTGCACTGTGCAGTACTATCCCTAGAAGACTGTGGAGAGTAAACAAGGTTAACACCACATAGGCTATTAAACTGAAATATGGTGATGTGCCTATCAAGCTGCCTTCAAAATAAGTGAACATCCCACATATAAATACTGCTCTCAGCTTTGCTCAGAGGAGCTTCTTTATGCCGTGCTCTGTAGCAATTGTGGACTTTTAAGTGTCTAAAGTGCCAAGAATAAGGGACTGTTGACTGTTCAGCCTTAAATGAAACAGCTATATCATCTCCTCCAAGGCACCAAGAACATCAAAAAGAGAAGGCAGAAAGACCATAAGAGCTGGCAGATGTGGAGGAGTGCTGAGAAATGCAGCCCTCCGGGATGGCCAGCGCAGTCACGAGCTCCCAGCACCTGTCATGACACGCACGAGACCTGCACAAGATTTGAGTTAACATCTTATCACAGAAAGAGCATGTGAAGTCACACCCAGCCCTAAAGAGCTAAAGGCAGTTACTGGCTGGTAATCATACTTCTGTAAATGAGCCTAAAGGAAACTCACGGGGATTTGGGGGAAGGGTTGACATGAAAGTAGAAAAGGGACTAGTTGAAATGGGAAAGAGATCAGCAGGCATGGGAATCGGGATAGAAGGAAGAAAGGAGGAATGAATATATCAACCTACATTAAATACATTTATTCAAAAGGTTATACGGAGGTAGGCATGGTGGTGCTTACCCATAATCCCACCACTTATGAGGGAGAGGCAGATGAATCTCTGAGGCTAGCCTGGTCTACAGAGTGAGTTCTAGTGAAGGGTAATACTATACAGAAAAATCCTGTCTCAAAAAAGAAAGAAAGAAAGAAAGAAAACCAATTATTATTATATGTACTTAACACATGGTAATAAGAAAGAAAACTACAATGATAACTGAAGTCCAGTGAAAGGCAGAGATTTGCCTTAAAAAAATCATTGCTAGCTTCTAGGAGCTTTGGGGTATAAGACAGATCCCCATTTACCTCTTTCATTTTTATAACTTGCAGAAGTCAATTCAAGAATCAGTGCTGCCTTCGTTGTATACTACCTGCATCGATTTGTGTAACAAACTAGCAACGCTGTGAGCCATCTCAGAAACCCAGAGCTGCATCATAAGGTCAGAGCCTTAAGAAAAAAATCTGCATGAGAAATTATGTGTGAAATTGCATTGCATCAATGCCCAAAGACTGAGGTATGCTGAGATTCCATTACAGGCTGGCAGCAGCTGTATCATCACCCACCTAAAAGCAAATTGGTGGCTAACTGGAAAAATCTGTAAGATGCTACCACAACATCTGCTTCTTATGCTCCACATAGCCTGTACTACAGTGAGCATCTTCTTCACAGAACAGACAGCACTCAGCCCAGTTTCTGCTTGGGGACTAGGCTAAGCAAAGTAGGTTCACATAGGACATAGTTGACAGAAGGCACTGGGAAAAGTACAATCTATAGAGGTTGGGTTATAACACTCCCAACAGCTGTGTGAACTTAACCAGGACTTTTCTCCTCACAAAACCTCAGTTCCTAATCCACAGGATGGGAATACAACTAATATTAGTTTCATAATAGGTGTTAATCATGCTACAAAATAAAATCAGAATTTAAAAGTCCTAATGCAAAATCTGCCTGTAATAAGTACTCCACTGAGTCAGAAAAGCTTTGTGATTTTTCTGGTTCCCTCAACTGAACTCCCACGACATTTCCCCCATATGTTTGACTACTAATAAGATCAACTATTAGAATGGCTAAGAAGCCAGACAGGATCTCTATATTTGCGTGCATATATACATGCAATAGCAATTAGTAGAAAAAGAGGCCTTGAATCTGAAGGAGAGTGGGGAGGGGTATAGGAGAGGAGTTGGAGAGAGGAAAAGGAAGGGAGAAACGTTGTAATCATACTATTACACTCTCCAAAAAAAAAAATAATAATAATGTTATTCATAGTGGTAGCCCTGCCACCTAGTGGCACATATACAATTCAGGATGAAATCATTTGACAAATCCGCCTAAGAGATTAAAGCAAGCCAAGTACAGCATGTCTGCAGCAAAATGTGTTCTTCCTCTTTCCTGTCAGGGAACACACTCACAGAAAGAAACAGAAGTAAGGGGGAGCAATTGTGAGCCCCATTTCCATTTCCCATCAGGCCCTGCATCTCCTCAAGCTATGGTTTCCCATTGTTGCATGTTACTTATCATTGGGTGCCAAGAAATATGCTCCTTGACCAGGAAGGAAGTAAAATAAAGAGGAAGCATATTTCGTCAAGTTCAAATCTTTTCTCCAATGTTTTTTACCTATGACATCACAGCTCAGACCCTTCTGCCCTCACAGAGGATGGCTGTATTCTCTGTTCTATGGCAACCTCTCAGCAACCTAAGGACAGAAGACACTTCTAGGAGACATCTCCAAGCTGTAACACCCTCACTCACCCCACACAGTGCAGTGCAGTAGGAAAAGAATATGTTTGTTCAGATCTGTATTTGAAACTCCCTATCACAACCTGCTGGTAATCTGGCCTACCAAGGTAAATTCTTTGTCCTCTTAAGGACAGGATCACTGTGATGATTAAAGAATCCAGCTTATCACTTCAAACCCAACTCACCATTTTTCAAGAATACAATGTACCATTACCAACAATAGTCACCATGTTGTGTACTAGAACTCAAGGTCACTTTTTCATTTGTATCTAAGTCGGTTGAGACAGGATTTCATGTTGCTCAGGCTAGCCTCAATTAAAGCTCACTATGTTCTTGGGAATGACCTTGAACTCCTGATCCTCCAGCCTCTATCTTCAGAGATTACAGGCTATCACACCCAACTTCAGACTCACTCTACTGTATGAAAGTGCATCTAAAGCAGCAAGCCAGGAGTAGTCTATAGTAGGTGCTCAATAAGTATACTTCCTAAGACATTGCTTATACAGATGAAAAATTATCTGGTTTTCTCTCTCAGTCCTTTCTTTGATGATTATGAAAGACTAAAGTCTCTTAAGTACTCTGTTTGGGAGGCAATAGCCCTAAGAGTAGCATACCAGCCAGGAACATGTTTGTAATTCCATGGAATTACACATGTTTGTAATTCCAGGAATCAGCAGGCAGGAAGATTGTCCCAAGTCCTAGGCAGCATGGACTCCATAATAAATAGCAGGTCAGCCAGAGTTATATAGCACAACCTCGCCTCCCACACATGCACATGCAAACACACAAATTTACCATCCCAATCTGCACAGGGCTCACAGCCATAGAGGCCACCCACAGAACTACACATACAGTACATAAGGCGAACCAACACTAACAATGAATTACTGAGTTGAGGCTTTTGGAAATTAATGAAACTTTGCCCACAGATCTTCTTTATTGCCCCAGGCTCTAAGTCACTTCTTTGCCTTCAGCAGCCATCCCTCTGCAATACAAAAGAACAAAGCCCTAGCACCAAGAGTAGGGAAGGAAGTGATCCTTTCGTTTTGGAGGGGAGAGAGTAAAATCAGAACTCGGGAAGAAGTCTAAGAAGCCAAAGTAAGATCCACTATGACTGCTGGGCGGTGGTGGCGCACACCTGTAATCCCAGCACTCTGGGAGGCAGAGGCAGGCGGATTTCTGAGTTCGAGGCCAGCCTGGTCTACAGAGTGAGTTCCAGGACAGCCAGGGCTACACAGAGAAACCCTGTCTCAAAAAACCAAATCCAAAAAACCAAAAAGAAAGAAAGAAAGAAAGAAAGAAAGAAAGAAAGAAAGAAAGAAAGAAAAGAAAAGAAAAGAAAAGAAAGATCCACTATAACTGATACTCTCGCTTCTGCACCTCTTCCTGAAGTCCAGGGCCCCAAGGATTTGTGTGGTGTAGTAGATGCATCCTATGTTTGTCTTACAGACTGTTAGAAGCCAATCCAGAAGAGAGAGTCTGCCAGCTGCCTGTCTCCTCCTACCAACTCAAATGAGGCATTTTCCTTCTTTTATAGAAAAGGGTTTTCTGAACTCTAAACAATGGAAATACAGAAGGAGGAGAAGGAACAGTGCAGAAAAGGTGGCAGGGATAAATTATTGAGAAACCATTTACAGATAGGGAAACTGAGGTCCAAAGAAGGGAAATAAGGGAAATGTTTACATGAAACGGAAAAAAAAAATAGCTGGCAAAAAGAGCTCTACAGACCAGAACTTCTGATTTTCTATCCAGTATCCAGTCAACTTCATCAGTCTGTCCCTTTAAGAGCTCTCCAATATAAAACCCACATGCAAAGAGGGAATGCAAAACCTTAATATAATCAAAATGCATTCAGTCATTGCAGACTAGTAATGTAATCACGTGTGAGCTAGGGAATGTCAACACATTATTTTTGTGTTTAAAAGTTCCTCAGACTAACTTGTATTTTCACAAATTAACCGTCAGTGATTACCTTACAAATTACAGTGATTGCCTATTCAAAACGAAAACACAAAACACACTTGAGAGGAGTAAGTTCCAACTAAATCCAAAATAAGATAATCGAGCCTATCTCCCTATTCTACTTCATAAATGAGACACAAAGCACCATGGCATTTGAAAAGAAGCCATCATTTACCACATGCATGTACATAATACTGTCTTCTAAGACATTTGGTTTTCAGGGATTTTTTTTATTGTCTTGTCCAGTTCTGATCTGCAATTCAATGCAGCCTTATATGTCACAGTAACCAGTTTTTTTTTTTTTTTTGGATAATGATTAAGATATAAATAACATTACATTTTTATAAAATCAAAAGATCTATTCGGTAAGCTTTAATTGCCCTCTTTCTTTCCCATTTGTATATGTACATTGATGCTCATGCCACAGTGTGCACGTGGAAGTGAGAGGACAGCTTAGAGATATGGAGGCGCACACCTAGAATCCTGGCACTTGGGAGGCAGAGCAATGAGAATTGTGAGTTAGAAGCCAGCCTCAGATACACAGTAAGTTCAAGGACAGCCTGGAGTTTTTAAAAGAAATTTGTCTATACATAGATAAACAAACAAACAAACATCTTTCACAATTCAAGGCTCCATGTATTCATATTTTCACCAAATGTAGCATATAATCATGCTCGCTGTCTCTTTTCTCCCTTGTTCAGGATCAAGGATAGGATGTGTTAGGGCAATAAGATTGAGATTTCAGGTTGCCAACAGTAAGTAAACTTTGCCTCCTTTCTAATTAAGCCTGCAGTCAGCCTTCATTTTCACCATCCTTGGATAGGCAAGTAAAAAACAAGACCTTTTCCAAAGCAGAATAAAAATGAGTGGCCTGCATTGTGACGAGACGTATTAACAGAAGTAGTTAAGGAATGAGGCCCATCCTTTACCTGGTCAAACAGCTGCTTGCCAGTGGTGTTGGGCTGAATGGCGAACTCCAGCTCTGCATCCATGGTGGTTACACGCACACTGATCTAGGATGAGATGAAAGAAAAGTAGATTAGTTGTTTGGCTTTGTGCTCAGTAGATTTGGGGAAAAAGTCCATGTTCAACTTGGAAGAAACTCAAACACCAAGAAAGCAAATAAATAAGAAATTGGTAAAATATTGACCTAAGTCATAACAACTATATTCCCACCCACATTACTGAAGATAAAAACACGGCCACAGACAATGCTCTACCAAGAGGCAAAGAAAATTCAGCCTACTACAAAGAGGAAGTATCGACTATTACATTTCTTCCAAAAAGCATTGCCCATCTACACCAACCAGCTCCATCCCACAGCATTCTCTTCTTACCCCAGACCTATAGCCTGGTTTATCTATGGTATGAGTAGATCTCTGCAGAAGCAAGGTAAAATAAAGAACACTGGATTCTCCACTACAAATTTTCCAAGCTACAACACCAACCTTCTAAGCAAAATGTACTACTGATGTAATAGAGCACAGGTCCTCAACCTGTGGGTCATGACCTCTTTAGGAGCATTGAATTGCCCTTTCATAGAGGTTTTCTAAGACCATTGAAAAAGACAGATATTAAATTACAATCCATAACAGTAGAAAAATTACAGTTACCAAATAGGAAATAATTTTTATGCTTAGGGGGGGTCACACCATAAAGAACTGTATAAAAGGGTCATGGCATTAGGAAGGATGAGAACCACTGCAATAAATGTATGGGGGTAATGGGAGTAAGTAACCATTTCTGATTGAATTTGAGATCAACTCCACAGGACGCAATTGATGCTCAGTACTGTAACCCTGCTCAAAGGCCCATGGCTTGGGAGGTCATATGCACTAGTAGGACTACTATTGTTTTACTCAATAGAAATGCAATCAAATTGGACTCTTAATATGTATCTATATCTACATATCAGTTTTACTCTGAACGTTAAAGAAGTTTCTTTTGGCAATGGCTTTCAGCTAATTCAGACTCATAACTGGTCAAAGTTCTGAGAATAAGTGATTGTTGAGTACTTGGTCCTGAACAAAGAATCTTCATGTACCTACTCCTGCCCCAAAGTCCAGAGAAAACCATAGAAGATGGAGTAGAAAGAATGAAAGTGCTGGAGGACAGAGAGGAGGGCTGCAGCAGTCTTCTGCTTATGTCGCAGCAGTTGCAACCATGAACCCACAAAAATGGTGGCTATTTCCACAAGATCTGCACAGTATTGGGCACATCAAGATGGACAGGGCAGGGGCTAAGGACACTTCATCCTGTCCTAAGGAGTGAAAGCCAATTAACTGTTGCAGGAGAGACGTCATGTGTGTAGCCACTGGAAAGTTGTCCTTGTAAGTAATCTCCCACACATGCTCATGAAAACAACTCTAATTAAATGCAGTAGAGGATTTAAAAAACCATTGAAGGTAAAGAGGATAAGAAAGGACAGCATGAAGAATATGATCAAAGTGTGTGTGTGTGTGTGTGTGTGTGTGTGTGTGTACATGTATATACAATATCTATACATACATATTTGAAATTGTGTAAGAACAAAAATAATTTTAAGAAAATTAGGTTCAAGGTTAATATCACTATACTGGGCTCAATTTGCCAACCTGAATATCTCTTATCCTTTTCTTGGGCCTTAGTTTCCCTCGTCAACACAAGGGCAGACAGACATGGGTTGAGTTGCCCGAACTTAATCAAAGCAGTGTCTAATAATGAAGTTGGCGGGCCTATAGACTACCTTGCTCTGCTAACACTTCCTATATTTGTGTCTCATTCAGGAGAGAAAAGGGGCATCAGTAGAGTTAATGGAAGGACAAAGAGGGAGCCAGACACAGAAGGAAAGGAAGGAAAAGGGAGGGCTGAAATGATATAATCATATTTTAATCCAAAAATATTTTAAGTAAAAAAAAATATTAACATATTCTATTTTTAAATGAAAATAGAAAAATATCAAGTAACAATAGTTTATTAGGGAAGAAGAGTGAGAGTCGCCCCCCCTTCCCTGCAACCATTTCAAAGCTTTTGTATAATCTCAGAAGAAAAGAGTTCTCAGCTCACCATTTTCCTCATGTGTCTGAAATGACTCTTCAGTCCCTCTGGTCAACATCCCAGATACACACTAGTAGCAAGTTGGAGTTAGTTATTCTGTCTACAGATTGAGGCAAAAGTTCAACCCAAATCAACCTCACAGACTCTATCGCTACTCAGGAGATACAAGCCAGAAAGCAAAGATGATGTTCTTTTCTGCAGTCTCTGGTAGTCTTGGTACTTCACACAATTCCTGATACATCATATGGGTATTTAAAACCATAAGCCATTAGATCATTCACCAAAATATATTTGGCCAAAAGATAAGTTTTTAAGTGCCCAACCATATTTCCAAGGGAATGGAAAAAACTCTGGAACTGCAGACAAGTGTGCAGTCACTGATATGGAGATACAGAAGGTCACACTTTCCCAAACCACCAATGTACAGAAGGAAGTTAAATTTAATCCTTAGAAGATTTTTTAAAGTAAAAAAGTATAACAGATAACCACATAAGACTTCACTGGCACTACGCAATATAGTAGCAACCTTAGAAGTAGATTCCCTGGTGTACAATGATAATTGAGATTTTATTATGAAAGTTTTTTTTTCAGTAAAAACTTGGATACTAGTAAATATAGTATCAATAAACAACAGCTTTCATGTACCTAGATATACAAGCCATTAGGTACTTCCTATGTACTACCCCTCTTAACACCAACAGTCACCCTGTGATTATTTCTACATTGAGGGTGAGAAAATAGATATAATGCATATTATATCTCAGATACATAATCATAAGGCTAGTATGTATGAGTTTGAACACAGGTCTATGTGTAGATCTTATTATATAAACCAATATGTCCTCTTACAAAAGATGGAAGGCTTTCATTAAAAAAATCAGGAGCTGGAGAGATGGCTCAGTGGTTAAGAACACTTCCAGAGGTCCAGAATTCAATTCCCAGCAACTACATGGTGGCTCACAACCATCTGTCATGGGATCTGATGCCCTCTTCTGGTGTGTCTGAAGACAGCTACCATGTACTCACATATAATAAATAAACCTTTACAAAAAGCAAAGATAAATTTTATACTGTTAGCTGTTTTGCTCAACAACATAACCAAAAGATGGCTTGTTGTATGGACATATAAAATTTCATACTTTGGGGCTATCAAGATGGTGCTTGCTACTAAGCCTGATCATCTGAGTTGAATCCTTAAGACACACATGGTGGAGGAAGAGAACCAACTTCTGTAGATTGTCCTTTGACCTCCATATGCATACCTCCACCCCACCCCACCCCACCACACACACACACACACACACACACACACACACACACACACCACAAAAGAATCCTAAACAAACAAAAAAAGAAAAAAACATGACTAATAATATAGAGAGTGGAATGGGGACAGTGGCCTTTCTAATATAATGGTTTATTCTCATATCAACATTTATTTCTAATTTAGAATTATGTGTCTGGAACACAAAGCTAAGTAGGCACAAAGAAAATACTGGCTACATGAAAAGCCATCAAGTAAGAGATAGATGTTTATAGAGATAAGGATGTATAGTTCAGTGGTAGAGCAGTTATGTAGTATGGTACAGGGGTGGAGGCAAAGGCAGACTGAAGATATAGTACATACAGAGAAAGAAGAAGCCATTTTACTTTTTCACCTTTTTTTTTATGGGAGGTACCATTCTTGCCAATCTCGCAAAATCAATGGAACACTTGTCAGAATATTTTTGCAGCATAAAATAAATACAATGAGACCATTTATATTAGAGTAGATGTCAAATTTAATAATGTGTACTTATATGCTATATTAAGTTAATTACCCAATATTGAGTCTTAATAATTATTACTGTGATTTCTTTTTTAAAATCTTTTCTTTTTCAACAGATCCATACATTTATACAATGAAGTTTAGTCATCTTACACAGCCTACATCCCCTCCATATCCCACTGGCACTCTTTACAATGTGTCCCTCTCCTTGTTTCTATGTCTTCCTTTTCTGTCTGCACCACTGAATTTAATTTGATTTCCTTGCCCAAGCATGGATGGGAAATTTGTCAGCACATCAAGGACAGCTTACCTGTGGCAATGTCACTTTAAAAACTGACAACCCTCCTCCAATAAGCATTAATTGTCAATAGTCTCTGAGGGAAGAACGTGATATTTCTTCTGGATACAACATAGCCAGTACTCTTTTGTAATTTTAATTTAGTATAAATGATATTTGAGAGATCCAGAATAACTAAGTATCTCAGACTTCCACTGATGACAATATCATGGGTATTGCTGCTACTACAAACTTTTGCTTATATTTATGATTATGATTATGAGTTGGAACTCAATGACAACAAAGGCTTCCATCCCTTTGTATCTATAAAGGACTGCTTCCACGATCCCCACGGGCACAAAACCCCACAAATGTTCAAGTTCCTTAAAAAAATGTCATAATATTTATGTATAACTTACAAACGTCCTATTGTGTTCTCTAAATCATGTCTAAATAATTTCTAATACCAGACACAATGGCTGGGAATGTAGCTTCGTGATACAGCCATGGCTTAGCATATATAAGGATTCAGTCGCTCACATCATAAACAAATGTTTTAATACAATGTAATGTTATAAAAATAAACCACTATTCTTTTTGTTTGAGAAATAATAAGACAAAGTCTGCACATGTTCAGTATAGATGCATTTTTTCCCCAAATATTTTCAACCCACAGCTAGTCGAGAGCCAACTGCATCCACATTCATAGGTCTTTCCTGTTTCAAATGCTGTTCATGGTTAGAAGAATTTCTGGTTAAAAAACTTTCTAGAAATTTATTTCAATTCACCTAATACAGATGGAGCACATTGTTTAAAGAATAATGAGTGTAGGAGAACTGTAGAATTATTCTGACCTTGAGGCAATTACTGAATTACCAAAGAACTGTAATGGTAATACACAGGGAAGTCCCTGAAAAGCAGAACAGAAAAACCTTTTGTGCAAATTAAGAGTCATTTTAACATGGTTTTCCCATAGATCTCTAAGGACAGGATTGATTTTGGGAAAGGGACTCAAAATAGAAAAAAACAAAACAAGGGGATTTGAGTAAAATAAATGGAGCCTGAAAATTGATGGGACTAGTGGGAGTTAGTACTGATTAAAGGTTGGTTTGTTCTTTGATAATCTGGGGTGCAAATTACACAAGACAAGCTATAGCCCAGACCCATGTCACATGAGGCCTTCTGGACATTTACCCCTATTAGGTAAACCTCCCTCCTTTTGGAATTGACCTCACTTTTTCATTGGAGGGAAGGAAGGAGGAACAGAGACAGAGACAAAGACAGAGAGACACTAAGACAGAAAGACACAGAGAGAGACAGACTGAGTCAGGGAGGAGAAAGAAGAAATAAGTATTGTTTGGAAAGTTAAAAAAAAAAGGTAGCCAGTGGGTACTCACCACTAAGCCTTACAGCCTGAGTTCGAGCCCTAAATCTGTATGGTGGGAGGAAAGAACCAACTATCCTAAGATGTCCTCTGATCTCTGTATACTATGGTAAGTGCACACATAAGTACACACAAAAATTTCTTTTTAAACCCTGAAATTGAAGCTTCCAAATTCAGCAAAACTTTCCTTGGCAAGGAATAAAAGAGCTGATCTAAGTAAACTACCAATTTAAAGCATAATTCGCAGCAGAGAGAACTGTTTACACAGCTAAGTCCTTGCCTAAGCTGGACCTGAGTATGCAGACATAGACTGAGGTCAAAGACTTTATCTGTGGCAAACAGAAGGGTTTAAGGAACATGACAACAAAAATCATGGGTATGCATTTTAAGAGTGTGCCATCCTCGCATGTGCACTGGCCCTCCCACCTCTAGTCCAAGAACAATAAATCCACTGATGCTTACTGAACAATTGAACATAGATACTTCCCACAGGAAGCCTCTCTGAGAATTAACTCCTCTTGGTGGTCCACCATCCAAAGGCTTCACTTCAACTAGGACCACTCTTACACCTCAAACTGGATAGCCTGAAACATAACAGGGCCAGATGCTGACTCTGACTTGGCAGCAGGAGCTGGAGTACTTTAGTCTATGACCCAGTGGCTTCAAAGACACACTCCCTTTCCTTAGAGCCAGGACCACCCAGGTAAGTAGCAGTCCTCCACAGCAAAGTGGTCAGCCATGACTCACCCCCCACCTGTTATGTGTTCTTAACAATAAAATCCTTTTGTCTGGGGGAGGGGCAGAGATGGGGAGAAGAAATACAATTTAACTTGCTGGAAAAACTGAACATAAGTTTTGTCAGTTCATAAGTGAAAAACCTAAAGTACATAGGCGCAGGTGACAGAACACTTATTGTATGCCAACTCTGCGCTGGCCCCATCACCCACGGTCTCAGTTCAATCACTTAAGCCAAATTTCCTCTGCTAGCAGTTGGGGGAGGCGGGTCTTCTGGACATTCTTGGAGCTCTTTCCATAACTCCACCCACCTCTCCAGTCATGGTAATTTCACTGCTCTCTGCAGACACTGTCTTGGTAACTATTTTGCCAAAGCCCACACACTGTAGCACAGGAAGCCTGGGTACATCTGGGAAACACTGCTTGGATAGGATTCCCTTGTCTCTGTGGGGCAGAACCTGTGTAAGCCCAGTTGGGTCTGACCTCAACTACCTGCCATTTCTGAATTCTGAGGGAGTGGCCTTTCTTTCTGGGTTTCCAAGGGGACTGATAATGGGAGGAAGACAATTACAACTGGAGGAGAGGAGCAAGGGGAAATACAGGCCTTACTAGGGCAACCCCAGAACTCCCATCTCTTCTTCAGGCAGAGAGTAATCACCAATGTCACCCAAATTACCTTCACCCAGCATTTCCTGGACTACCTTGATTCTTAGGATAACAGAACAGCCTCAAGCACTTCTTTTCTCTAAGAAGAAACTAAGAACTGCTGCCTTGACCTTCAAGCCCAGGGTGGAGAACCACTTCACCCTGCCCCTTGCCGCCAACATATACACACACTCACATCAAGTTTCCCACAACTCATTCTTTCTCCCTCATGATTTGGAAATGGCACCTGGCATGATTACCCCCTTACCTCTCTTTTGACCTATTTCCAGACCTTTCTAGACCTGCCTGGGCTTAACCTATGTCTGTGTCTGTTCTCTGTACTTTCTACAGAAGAAAACCACAGCAATCCTGACCCACACCCATACCTTCATGACTCAACATTAGTTCTCCAACCACTCCAGCTGCTCCAAAAGGCACAGGAGACAAGAGTCTCTTTCATTTGTTTTGGCTCAGCCCTGCTCTCCAAAAATTCCAAGAAGCATTTCAACTGACAGAGTACACTAGAGACTTGAGTGCTACTTTTTCAATTACCATGCTTGAGGTACTAAACCTTCTCAGCAATGAGGATACAGCCACCTTATCAGCAAGAAACTACGTGTGTGTGTGTGTGTGTGTGTGTGTGTGTGTGTGTGTGTGTTTAACTAATTATGGTCTCACTGTCAAAAGTAGCTCATCAGTCAAAACATACCCTAGAAACAAACAATGCCCAACCCCAGTTCAGATCTTCCTCAAGGCATATAGATGGCCCGACAGTGTCCTTAACACGGTCATCCCCCAGAAAATCATTTGAAGTTTCCCTTCAGAATTTCTTAATCCTATTCTCCAAAAAAGGATAAGCAGTGTAGATTCCCAAACGCTTAAAGCTGAAAGGACCTCAGTGAGCATTTGACTCAAATTCAACAGTTGGCAGATAGGAAAGCTGAGGTATGAGAAAGAGAAGCACTGTCCCAGAGCCACACCACTACTAGGTAGTGTGAGAACAGGGATTAAAAGCTGGGTGCTTGGGCTAGGAAAGTGGCTAGAGTACTAGAGGCTTGCCAAGGGTTAATGAAGACCAGCATTCCACTTCCAACACCAATAATATCTAGTTTTTAAAAAATACTTCTTGATCCCATAGCACATTTAATATGCCCGCATGCCATCCTAGATCTTAGAAGTAGTTAGTAGACCCTTCATACATGCTACTTTGAATCTGGAGATACTATGTGGAGGAGGCTGCACCAGTAGGTTTCCATTAAAAAGATAAAACTGACACAATTTGGGAAGTCTAGTTTTCAATAGGGTATAGGCCTAACTTTCATGCTAAGCTAACCACTGCAAACCATTCTAGGGAGACACAATATTTCATAACAACATGGAAGCAAAGACATAAAGAATAAAAGGAATGGGTCCATACCTAGGTAGCCAAGAATAACAATTCCCATAAAACTTTGAAGGTGCCGAAATGAAAAGGAAGTAAGCCCATCATTAATAAAATAAGCATCCAAATGTGAGAAACTGTTATTTGGAGCCACACCCAGCTGGCCTTCACTCTCTCCAGTCAGCTTCCTGCTTGACCCAGGCTCCTGCCAGCAAGTTCCACAGGAAGTTATTTGTAGACTGGAGACAGACCATTTTTGGCAGCCTGAAGATGCAGGCTCTGCCCAGGGCACCAGAAGAGGGCTCTATTCCCTCTGCTTAGGAGCACAACACATCAACCTTCGATGTCATGTCTCTAAAGAACAATGCAGTTGATCCAAGCACCAGTTCAACGGCTCATGAGAATCCCAAGTCTCTGGGTGTTAAAACTGCTGAAGCCAGGATCAGTAAACTACTCAGGAGTCAGGAGAAGGCTTACAGGCCTAGTCAAAAAGAACTGCTTTCAACCCCAGGTTTAGGTTAAGGTTGACTTCTAGCTACATCAGTATGAAAGTAGATGTTTAATAGTAGTTAAAGACGACCTTTAACTCCTATTCTTCCTGCCCTTCACGACCCTAATGCTAGGATTACATGCATGTGCCACACAGCTTGGGCCAGCATGTTTTTAATGTTCTCTCTCTTAGGAGAGATGAGAAATTCACCCCAAAAACAGAATCACAAAGGATAAGTGAACGCAGCAGATCATTTACGGTACTTTATCCTCCTCAAATGCTACAGTGTCTTCCTTTCTTGTTCGGAACTCTGCCTATTTTTTCCTGCAAAGACTTTTATTACTAATCCTTACCCCTCAATAAAACTTACCAAGACTCCCAAAATCTCACAGCTGGTATCACAAAGATCGTCAACTGGGCTTCAAAATGACTCAATACAATCAATCACCTGAGGTAAATTTTTGGAAAAATCCCTTGCCAATCCACAGAGATTCTGGCTTCTTGGGTCACAAGGGGACTGGCCATCAGAAAGTAAGAACCACCAAGATAATGCCAGGACCCTTCCCAATTTGTAAACCTCATGATGATAAAATGGCTTGGAAACTATCTGACTGAAGGAAACACAGAAAGCAGAGGTTAACTAGAAGACATCTGAGCAAGTGGCTTAGAAAAGGCTCTCCAAGACTGAACATAACCCACCTCCACAAAGATCAAGGATGCCATAGTCTTTCCATAGCCACTGCACCCCTCTACTCTCTAGGATCCTTGTTTATAAATTATGATGACAAGAATGCCTATTCCTCTCTACCAAGAACCATCACTACCTATACCCACAAACTAAAGTAGTATCTCAATAGCAGGGAGAACATGGGCTTGTATCCTAAAACATGATCTAGCTCTACCAACAATGAGCCAGAAGCTCTTAAATCCTGGAAAATGAGCATAATGATGCCAGTGCAGCAAACGTGTTGTTTGGTGCTGATGAGATAGTGCCCTTAACTAATTGCAAACACCATTTTTGACATTAGTAAGCAACCCAGATTCCTAGTCCCCAACCCAAGATTACTATAATATATTCTCCAGAGGAATAGCATGGGAATCTGTATTTCAACAAGTACCCTGAGGTTAAAGAAACATACTCTGGCACAGATGCTGATGACATCAGAGCACAGGGCCAGTAACCTATATGTCCAAGATGTTTTCTGGCTCAGAAATCCTTGGTCGGCGACCTTGAAGATAGGATGTGACAGAACAGATGCTACAGGCAGAAGAAGGAGGAGATTTTGAAAGCCTAATCAGAACATTGTGCCAAACCTTTGAGCTATTGTCCAGAGTATTCAACCATGCTTCCATCTAGTTAAGAACCAGACAGTGGGAGGTACAGATAATGCAGCAGCCAAAACATATTGATCAAAATGCTCTAATTTAAGGCCTCTGTCAAGAGTCTTCCTGAGTTCTCTGCCTCATAAACATTCCACACTTATTCATTCCCAGGGGAATTTTCTGGCAATGAGCAAACCTTAAACACCAACCTCCCCTTCTTGTATTCTCTGAGAACTAAGGGACGAAGAACAAACATCAAAAGCAAGGCAGAGATGCAACTTGTCATTGGAGGGAGAAATGGGAGGTTCAGCAAGGTAAAAGCAATTTGTTTAGTTAGGCTTTATGGCGGCAACTGTAATATCCCAGCATCATACTATAGCAGACTGTCATGAGTTCAAGACTAGCTTGGGCTACATACATTTTTCAGGGGAACAAAAAAGCATCTAGTGCAAATTCAGAGATAAAACTAGAGTATGGGTTTTCAAAGCTATCAGTACACTGACTATTATTTGCCTTTCCCAATTCCTTTTAGTTAAGGTTATTTTGACAGATATCATTTACTTTATCCAAGTAATCTACTGGACTCTAGCCATAAGCTCTCACGTAGGGTGCTACAACTCACCAGGCAGCTTGGCCAGTTCGAAACCCTCTAGAATAACATCTTGGGAAAATGGAGAGTTCCAGTCTGGTCTCCTAGAATTCTACTCATCCTAGCTCTGCCATAAATTCCTTATAGTGTTCTCTGGACACTTTGTCTCTCAGCCTGAAATATGGGGGTCAAACTAGCTGGTTTCCAAAGGTGCTTTCAGAGGGTCCATCTATCCTCATTGAAAAGAGGAGCTAAAATGAGCAAATCCCCATTTTAATATGCCCACATATTCCTTCAGTCTAGGGTCATGCTGAGCTGAACTCTTTAGGCGGTTAAGTGCTGGGTGAATGACAGCTGTGGAGGGGGGGGCAGGGGCAGACAAGCAGGAAGGCGGCAGCCCCACCCTCCTTTGAACAGGAAGCTAGCTACATCCTCTTTTCCCCACCCTCAGCAGTACATCTCCAGACGTACCAAGCAGAAGCAGTGGGGGCGGGGACTGGGGGGGGGAGATGAGGCCTAAAACGAAACCAAACATGCAAATTACCCCAAAGTACAAGGGAGCCATCTGAGGGTAGGAAATGAACTGGGGCCCTGAGAAAGAGCTGGAAGGCAACCCCAATGTCTACTAGAGCAAAACTATTCAACCTCACCTTGCTAGCCTGACAGGAACAATCAGGAATGGGCTGGTTACAGTAAGCAGACCTGGCCCATCCACTGAACTGCAGGCCAAACATCAGGACTGCATATATACAGGTGATTCACCAGTTTATCTTTCTTGGGGTAAGAATACAGCCATGTCATTGGTAGGGGTAGGGTATACACATGAGTGAACATTTGTAAATGAATATAGGAGCTTTTAATGAATCTCAAAGCCAAGGAAGCCCGCATCAACCTTCATGGCTACATGCCAACCCACTTTCCAGAGCCATCCCCTACACCTTGTGACTGGGCCCCAGCCCTCCCCACATCCTGTTCTCATAGAACACGTGGCTGCCTAGGGAAAGATAATGTCATTACCACACTTCCCCTCTGTGGAGGAGGATCTGATTGACTGGAGAAGGAGCCAGAGTTCTCTGCCTAAACAGGCTAAATAATCTGAAGTAAATCTCCTAGTTTCACAGAGGGACAGGAAGAGTGACTAGATAATCTTGAGATCACCTGATACAGTGAAAGATACATACCTAAAGACAGGGGATGACAGACCCTACTGCTTCCAAAAAAAAAATAAATAAATGAATGAATTTTATAGGGTAAAAGGCCAACTTCTTTTACTTCTCAAGATTGTAAGACAACCCATGCCAGTGTCCTTCTTTGATCAGTGAGTCAGAAGATACAAAACCACAGGAAAAAAAATATATTTTCAAAAGGCTCCCAAGTGTCACACAAGTCTCATACAGTAATCCTAAATACCAACACTGGCATTTCTGCTAAGGCAGTATGATTTAATGGGCCTTGAGTGGCATTACCTAATTTAGGAAAAGAAAATGACTTCCAATCTGTAAGAGCAGCAACCAAACAAATTTAGAGTTGTGAAGGAGTACCACAGCCCTACTCATTGCTAATGTCTTCACTTCTCTCTAATCAGCTCATTCCCCTGGCTCCCCTCTGTTTTCCCTTCCTAGCCTATAAATAAATGTGTAAAGAATGTGGCTGAACATTCCATGTTGAGGGAGGTCCTCCTAGCCGATCCAAAGTCAAAAGTCAGAAGTCAGATGTCATTCTTCAGTGATGCCTGAGTGAACACACCATTCTTTAGTGCAGCAAGAGCCTCACTGGGTTTCAAAAGGGAATTTCAACTTCCCATGCCTAAGCAGGCTGCTCCTAACTCGCATACAACCTGCTGGTACCCACACCTAATCTTGCAGCTCAGTTCAACTCGTGGCTGCATAAAATTAATCACATAGGCTTTGAGAGAAAAAAAAAGATTCTCAAAAATCCTCCAGCAGAGTGTCATATGACTTTGTAAAACCAGGATTAGTTTTGGAAAAGGCCCTACCTAGGTCAAACAGAAAGGGAAGATGGAGGCTTTGTTCGACAATACTGAACATCCAGCTTACTAGTTTGTGTCAACCCATAGCTTGAGATAACCTTTCTAAAACTTTTTTGTTGTTATGCCCTCTAAACTTACAAGTTCATCTACCAATTTATTGAAACCAGTAAAAACCTTTCGGCCTATGCAACAACAATATCAACATTTTTAGCACCCCACCCACCACATATCAATATCCTCGAACTCAAGCACTAAAGTGAATGCACAGGAACACACTCAGCTAACTCTATAATATAATTATATTCATATATTTAGTTCTCAGTGTAGAGCATTCTCTATTATCTTTTTTTTTTTTTTTTGGTTTTTTTCGAGACAGGGTTTCTCTGTGTAGCTCCGGCTGTCCTGGAACTCACTCTGTAGACCAGGCTGGCCTCGAACTCAGAAATCCACCTGCCTCTGCCTCCCAAGTGCTGGGATTAAAGGCGTGCGCCACCACCGCCCGGCCATTCTCTATTATCTTAACTTTCATCTTGTGTCTTCAGAAACAAACAGAAAACAGGCCCACCAGAATCTCTCCAGAAATAACCAAGAGTTACTCAAATGACCTAAGCAACAAACATCATTGTGCAATTTTAGGAGGCAGAGGAAGCCCTGACTGAGGGAAATCTTGAGTGAATGTGTGCTGTTGACATGGGCACCAACTCAGACTTGTGCAGGGATGATAAAGCCTTCCCTGCAGGATGAGGCTCAGAGTGCAAGTGTTGACAGTGTGGACAAAATCTACCATAGGACCCCCAAGCCCATATTCATGGCCTGAAGATCACTCACTCCCCTAGAGGCTGCTCCTTCTGAGACTAGCTAACCCAGAATCCTTGGACCAGCTGTATGCCATAAATCCTGACTCCTTGTTCATCTGTATATAACAACCCTGCCTAAGCCATCTTCAGCTGTATGCAGTAATCCTACCTTTCTATTCAAATTTATGTAATAAATACACTGAGCTTCCAGGGTGCTGTGGCTTCTCCAGCAGAGATCCCAAACCAAGGGATCCTAAATATTTCTGTATCTCTGTGTATTAATTTGTCTTTTCTTCATTTCATGGCTGCCCTAGTCAGGTCTGTCCCTGGAGGTCGTAAAGAGACATGGCATGCAATCAAATACAACTCTATTCATCTATCTATAATTCTAACAGGACTTGGATAATCAACTAAAGCTACCTTTCAACTTACTATGGACATTTCAAAACAGAACCATACCCCTACAATAGTGTGTGTGTGTGTGTGTGTGTGTGTGTGTGTGTGTGTTCTATGTAGCAAGGGCAAAGGTGAAAATAATCAAAAGCAACTAAGAAAACACAAAGAATCCAAACAATCAAGAGCAAAGTGAAAATACAAGGGAGATTTCTAAACAAGGGAAAAATCTGGACAGATAACTTTTATTACAGTGCGAACATACATCTCCCCCCCCCCGTGTGTGTGTGTGTGTGTGTGTGCGTGCGTGCGTGCGTGCGTGCGTGCGTGCGTGCGTGCGTGTGTGTGTGTGTGTGTGTATGTGTGTGTGTGTGTGTGTGTGTGTTGCACAGGAATCTGCCAAACCATGCATGTGGAGGTTCAAGGACAAGCTTTGAGAGTCGGTTTTCTCCTTCTACCATGTGGGTTCTGGGGATCCAACTCAAGTCATGCGCTTGGCAACAAGTGTCTTTATCTCCCTGACCCATCCTAGCAAATTTCTAAAGAGCTAACATGTTCTGAAGGATAAAGCAATCACAAAAATAAATAAATAAAAGGGGTGGGGTACTTATAATGTTATTCAGAAACCAAAAAGAGGATCCAGGACAGAGAAAAACAATTTATGTCTTCCAAATGTCAAAGAGATACAGATGATAAATGAAATCCTTACAAAGGGCATCAAGTTAAATGTTAAGGCCCCTGCTCCCATCTCCCAGGCCTTCCCAGAATCTATCAGAAGAGAATAAATTAGACCTGCTCACCAAGTTGGTTTTATATGCCAATTCATCAGCTGTAGGAGCGAGGTGTGTCACAGGCAGAGAAAGAAATATTAAAAAAAAAAAACTGAAAAATTGGGCTAATGTACAAGACAGAGGAAGCTGCTTCTACTGCTTCACTAAGATACCAGTGTAGCATGATAAGCATAACACCTACAGATCTCACAGAACCTAAGTTATCAAATTTAAGAAGCGTAGGATAATATACCTCATACAGAGAACCTATCTTCTTACGGATAGATCGAGAGGGGCAATCATGACAAAATGCTCAACCCTCACCCAATTCACCCCCAACCACACATAGAAAAAAGGAAATGAAATCTACCAACACAGAAAGGACCTGGGTGTGGGCCCCAGCCAAGGCTGCCTGACCTCTTCAGAAGAGCAAGGATTCACTGATTTCACAAACTATTTTTGGCCTCTTGTGTAAGGGTTCCTCTAATCATCATCTCTTCTGCACATTCTCGATCCCACTCAGACCATAACCACCCCTTCTACCCTGGATCTCACATCCTTCTTTCCCCTGACTCCTTCAGACTGCGACTTTAAGTTTGTACATCTGGAGTTCCTCATCACAAAACAATAAATACCCACAGATTCTCAATCTGTTCACCCATCTACCCAAAAAGCATCAGCGGAGGACTTAGAGAGAGGTGTGTCCACTGCAAAACAGATAAGTCATGGTCATCACTGGCTCAAATGTCAGTTTCCTCATCTATTAAAAGAAAATCAAGCAGAACTACTGCTCTCCAGAGGGTCACACCTACAATTTAGAGGCAGAGGGGCTGGAGAGATGGCTCAGGGGTTGAGAGTACTCACTGCCAGAGAACGACCTGAGTTCAGCTCCCAGTACACATCAGATAACTCACAAACATCTAAAACTCCAGGTCCAAAGCATGAGCATGTAAGTCAGCCTATCTGTATGTCTCTGTCTCTTCTCTCTCTCTGTCTGTCTCTCTCTCTCTCTCTCTCTCTCTCTCTCTCTCACACACACACACACACACACACACACACACACCACACAAATTCGGTTTTATCTTAAATATTTCGAGGGTAAGATATGATGAGATTTAGGGAAAGATGACGTTATTAAGCACATAGCTAGGTATATTCTCATATTCATGTACTTTTCTCCTAAATCCTAAAAAAGTAAATATCCCTACTAATCTGAACCTTAACTATTGGAAAACAGTGTGTGTCAAAAGTTTAGGTACTACACCCAAGGACTTAGAGCTATATGTAATGGTTGGGAATTAGTCCAAATGGGCCTGCTTCATTTATCTATGGCTATCACTTTCCCTTCCCTCAAATCACCTTAATGCTGACCAAATCCCCAACCCTGATCTTGAAGAAGTGATCTCTAGTGTCACTAGAAAATCATTTACATCAACCTCACTCACTCACTACTCACAAATAACATGTCAGTCCTGATGAGCAGAAGGAGTTTTACATACTCCTGGCAACTGCGCCATCCCTAGAGCAGAGGTACAAGACATGAAAAAAAGAGTAAAGGCTAAGAAGCCTTGATGAGAACTGCTCGTTCATCTGTGCCCTGGGCGGAACCATTGGCAGGAATTCCAGTGGTTTTATCTCTCGAGAATTAATAACATAAAACTAGGTTAGCGCCTACAATTCTAGGTATGACTAGAAAAGGCAGATCAAGTAGCAAGCAGAAGAGAAGGCAGTCCTAAATCAACTCCTGCTACAACTCTGACACGTACAGGGGACTGAGTGACATGTCCTTGGAACCATGTTCCCTCTACCACAAAATTCCCAAGACAGAGCATGGTATAACTGCTCAAATGGGCATGTACCCAAAGAACCACACAATGTCTAACAGTGCAATGAGTAAAAGGACTATAAAGGAAGTGAGAGCCTGTCAGTGGTGGCGCACGCCTGTAATCCCAGCACTCTGGGAGGCAGAGGCAGGCGGATTTCTGAGTTCGAGGACAGCCAGGGCTACACGGAGAAACCCTGTCTTGAAAAACCAAAAGAAAAAAAAAAGAGGAAGTGAGAATGCCTCCCTTGCCAAGTAGGCCTACTGCGACAGACACACCGGGTATGACCCTCACAACTCTACAATCTGTCTTCCCCCAAAAGGAGTCAATATTCTTCCTGTCAAAAGTAGTCCCACAACAACACAAGGAGGTACCTCCTCAAAAAGACAGGTTAGACTTTTAGGGGACTCAACAAGAGACAAGGATGGAGTATTGAGGAAGGAGCAAGAGGAGCTGGCTGCAATCCTAGACTTCTACATTGAATGCAGCTTTGGACTTTTGTGTTTGCTTTCAAATCGCACTAATTACTATCTACCAACAGCAGCTGCCTACTTACCAGATTTGGGGCCACCTGTAAAGAACAGCAACGGCATACAAAAGAACAGTGGGGTGAAGGAAGATCATCTATAGGGGGTTTTGTCTATTCCAAAGATCCAATTTTAATTCTAATCTTAGGTAATTACGACCTCCAACTGTACCCCAGAAGGAGACAGAGTAGTTTAGTTAGTTGGCAACCAACATGATTTCTAATTTGCAATAAGCAGCCAAATTGTAACTCAGAATTAAAAAACCTACAATGTATCTGGTTCAAGAAAGAAAGGACTTCTGAATATCTAAAAAAATAGCTATAAGGCTGAGCACAACATATAATCCTACCCTCTCAGCCGCTGAGGTAGAAGGTCCCTTTGAGACTAGCCTGAGCAACACAGGGAGAACTTTCCTGAGGGGGAAAAAAAAACTGGAACTATAAAAAAATTGGTAATCCAATTGACAGTCTATATAGGGGTCGGCAACTGTTTCTTTGGGCCACATACGGCCTCAGATACATAGTCTTCTGTTTCTTTTTTCCAACAATACCTTTTAAAAAAGATTCATTTTTAATCATGTGTAGGTGTATATGTATGTCTGTCTGTGGGAATCTGTATATGACAGCAGGTGCCCATGGTTATAGCCTGAGATCCCCTGAAACTGGAACTACAGCCAGTTGTGAGGCACCGAATGGGAGTGTTGAGAATAGAAGTCATCTTCTGAAAAAGCAACAAGTGCTCTAACCGCTGAGCCAGCTCTCCTGCCGACAAGTTTTCTTATTATTATGTTTTCTTAATTACCATACAAAGTGATGAGTTTCACTATCGCATTTGCATTCATTCTGTTTTTGGTTTTTTGTTTTTGTTTTTGTTTTTTTTTTTTTGGTTTTTTTGTTTTTTTGTTTTTTTGCCCCTCACTAAATTCCTGCCCTAACCCATCCTGCTCCTGCTGGACTAACTCCCCTCTGCTTTCATGTTACACGTATCTATTATCCTTTTAATTTTCCCCCTTCTGCCCATCTGCTAAAATCTCTCTCTACATCCACACTTTCTCATATATAATATAAATAATCCAGCATCTGCCTCCCTAGGATTATTTCTGTGAGTTCAAGGTCAGCATGGTCTACATAGTGAATTCCAGGATAGCCAGGTCTCTGTCTTAAAAAAAAAAAATCAAAAACAAAAACCAAGCAAAACTAATGATCTTGCCCAGTACTAAACTCCCATGTTAGAGTACTGACATGCTGGCCAGATGTGCCCCACTGATAAAAATAGTGGCATGACAGTTATAGGAGGTAGCCAATTTCTTCCTGATTGAATGAGGCCCCCTGCACAGGAAGGATTCCATGCCTGGTACTGTAACCTGGTCAAAAGTCCATGCCTGAGATCATAGGCCCTACAGGAGAACCTACTTAATGGTGTTTTGCGAAATGGCCAGGCTGTCAAACTGCATTCTAACTATTTATATTTATATTCATAGATTTGTACTGCTCAACTCTGATCAAAGAAGCTTTTTTGGGGTAATGGTTAACAGTTAATGCCGAGACTGTGCCAAAGGCAAGTCAAAAACAGGTATCACTGAGTACTCAGTTCTGGATGGATTATCATTATCGATCTCCTCCAACTCAATTCTCAGGAAACACTGCTGAAAGGGGAGTCAACAGAAGGTAAGAACTGACCATTGAGGGGGAGAGCTGTAAAATGCTGACCTCTGGAATGGCATGGCTGCTGTGCACACAAACTCACAGATGCGAAGCAGGCAAAGTGGTGGATGGGTATGATAAGTATACATTGTATAAATGTACTAACATTTCAAAGAATTAAAAAAAAATTTCCTTACAGTGGATGTAAAGTATCTCTGTGGTAGTACTTAAAAGTGACTTGGGTAATACGGCTTAGTCATATGGCAGTTCTATTTTTAGTTTTATGAGAAACTGCCACACTGATTTCCATAGTTACTGTACCAGTTTACACTCCCAACAATACATGAATAAGGGTTCTACTTTCCCCAGATCTTCACCACCACTTATTTGTCATTTGACATTTTTATATAAAATAACCATTCTGACTGTGGTAAAGTCGAATCTCTAAATAATTTAAGTTTGTATTTCCTTGATGGCTAAGGATAGTGAGCATTTTGGCTCTTGAGATAGCTCAGCATGCAAGAGGTACCAGCAGCCAAGCCTGGCAATCTTAGTTCAATCTCCAGGACCCACGGAGAGAACCAACTCCCACAAATTTCCCTCCTGTGACTAGACCTAAGAGACTCATGATCTGGTTAGGAATTTCCCTCACAGGACTAGAGAGAAGAAACTCATCATTCAGACATGCCCATATTCTGAGTCTCACTGTGGCTCTTCACAACTTTCCTTCTATGAGAAAGAGGGGGGTGGGGACAAGGATGGGATCACAGGCCTGTAATCCTCGAATTTAGAAGTCAGAGAAATAATGTGAGCTCAAGACTAGGTTGACTACATAATGGTATTTGTGTCAAGAAAGTGGGAGGAGGAGAAAGGCATACAGGGAAGAGGAACTCTCTTGGAAGCTGTTTAGAGAAAAGAAATCCTAAAGTATCCTTGTATTTTTTCCACATTAACCATCTTCGCATGACCCTGGGAAGACAAGCTTATTCTCTAGTCGGGGTCCCTCAGGGGGAGCAGCAAGGAAACAATCACAGACAACACTGTGAAATGGTACCAGAAGATGTGTGCAGGGACATGGTGCTGCTTGAATGTACTGTAATAGCTGGGCCTCGGACCTAGGAGAGGCTGATCTACGGGTGGCCCTATTCCCTAATCAGGAATAAAGGCTACTGGGTTAAATAGGAAGTAGGACAGAAACAGTGGTTAATTCCCAAGTGCCCTGTTTGGACACAAGACAGAACACCATCCCAGCACTTCCATATCGAGCTGGAGTGAAGTCACCATGTCCTTGGGCTCTTACTCACCAACTGCCTGTAATGTTCCTACTGACTGAATGCCTTGGTGCCCACAGCATTACTCACCACCCATTCTGTGCTATTCCCACCCCCACCCCAGCCCAATTCTGCAACATGCCCAGACAATGAACTCACCCTACAAAGAGAGCTACTCATTTCCCTTGGGGTACTTAGTTACTTTGAACCCCACACCTTCCCCAGCATTTTTTGGGGTTGAGGACTACAATTCCCATTTCCTCTAACCCTCACCAAGTTTAGGGAATTCCCAACTGAGCTATCAGGGCCACTTCTACCTCCAGGTACAAGGAGTATGAAGGACCCAGAGTAAAATTTTAGTTCATCTCAACTGTATTCTTGCTGTATGTCCCCTGGGATAGGACTCTCCTTCCTCAGTTTATTTTCTTGCAAGTAACAAAAAGAAGCTCCTATTAGAGATCCAGCTATCTTAACTTTTACCCAATATTAGGATTACTTAGGGAATTAGTTAAAAATCCTTATGCTCAGTTTTAACCCATACCAACTAGAGCCTATATGAATGCCTATCAATATGCCAATATGTAGTGCACAGGCAAACTTGAGTTTCTTGAGCACAAGGTCGGAAGACAGCAAGTCTAGCTCCCTCCACCCAGAGCTCAAATTCCACTCTAAGAAGAGGTGCTCTCCAGCCAAAAGTGTGGCAGAGGAATGCCTTTTGGGGCATCAGTGGGAGGAGAGGTCCTTAGTCCTGTGAAGGCTCAATAGATGTCCCAGTGTGGGGAAATCAAGGGGGGGGGAGGTGGAAGTAGGCCGGGTGGAGGAGCATATATTCTGTGGCAGGGGGTGAGAAGAGGGGTTGGGGGTTTTTCAGGGATGGGGGGAAACCAGGAAAGGTTTTAGCATTTGAAATGTAAATGAAGATTATATTCAATAAAAAAATAAAAAAGAAAGAATGAAGGATGATATCTTACATTTATAGATTAATTATGTCCTAAACTTTTAAAACTGATACGTAAAAATTGTGCATATTTGTAGGGTACTGTACATGTTTTGATATGTTTAAAAATGTAAAAATTGCCAGGCAGTGGTGGTGCATTGCCTTTAGTCCCAGCACTTGGGAGGCAGAGAGGCAGGCAGATTTCTGAATTTGAGGCCAGCCTGGTCTACAGAGAGAGTTCCAGGACAGCCAGGGCTATACAGAGAAACCCTGTCTCAAAAAACCAAAACCAGAAAAAAAATATTTATTTCTTTACATGTTTGCCACTTCATTGTGATTAAAATGTGTAAAAAAATAATAAAGAAAATAAGAAAGAAAGAAAGGAAGGAAGGAAGGAAGGAAGGAAGGAAGGAAGGAAGGAAGGAAGGAAGGAAGAAAGAAGTGTTCTAACAAGTAATCTCCAGCTTCCTTCTTAGACACTAAGGTTATGGCAGGGGTGTTTGTTGAATTATTTTTGTTTTGTTTTACTTTGTTTGTACATAGTCCTGGATGGCCTGCTGGAACAGCCTTCACCTCACAAAAATGTTCCTGTATTGAGCAAGAGGAGTTGCCATGGTATGAAAATGCTTGGCCCAGGGAGTAGCATTATATAGAGGTGTGGGCCTTGTTGGAATAGGTGTGTCACTGTGGGCCTGAGCTTTAAGAACCTCACCCTAGCTGCCTGGAAGCCAATGTTCTACTACCTGCCTTCGGATGAAGATGCAGAACTACTCTCAGCTCCTCCTGCACCATGCCTGCCTGGATGCTGCCATGCTCCCGCCTTGATGATAATGGACTGAACCTCTGAACCTGTAAGCCAGCTCCAATTAAATGTTGTCCTTTATAAGAGTTGCCTTGGTCATAGTTTCTGTTCACAGCAGGAAAACCCTAACTAAGACAGGAGTGTATATATATATATATATATATATATATATATATATATATATATCTGCCTTTGGACGCTGTTTGGAGAAAAAAAACTTCTAAAGTATCTTTGTATTTTTTTTTCCACATTAACCTTCTCCTCATGACCCTGGGAAGACAAGCTTATTCTTTAATCAGGGTACCTCACATGAAGCACCGGGGAAACTTTCTTCAGGTTGAGATTTCTGACAGGTACTAGCGAACCCAAACCTTCCACTCTTTTTATTTCTTCAGCAGTTCCGATCCGTACACATGCACATGTCAGGCAAGCACTCCATGATCACGCTACTTTACTTACACTAAGTTCTCCCTTTTGAAACCTTCCATTGAGTCCAGAAGGGAACCATTACAATGTATTTTCACTAACACAGACATCTGTCTTTTACAAAGAATTCAGAGAACTAACTAGTTTAATCCAAACGTGAAAAGAAACTGGTTGATGCATGCCAGTTGGAAAACTAAAGCAGAAGAGGACCAAGAGTTCAAGGCCATCCAGCCACAGCTATATGGTGAGAGTAGCCAGGCTGAGCTACCTTAAAATCTGGCTCAAAATAAAAATAAAGAAAGAAAAGTAAAAGACAGGAAGCTAAAATCAATGTTAGGTCTAAGCAAATGCCAAGCAATTCATACTCACTACAAAGCAACTATGTACATGACAAAGCAAAGTAAGTTCCTGGCACACCAGATGGAAAGGGCAATTAGCTTTGAGAGCAATGGTCTGACACTAGCAACAGGATGGGTGACATGGGAAGACAACTGCCAGGCCCCAAGAAAAAGAAAACAATGGAATAGTTGGCCAACCCCACACAGCCCCCTAAACTGCAAGAGTTCTCTCTAAACTTCATCTTTTTAAACTTCACTTCTGAGTCAAAAAATTAAGACTGGGGGAGATTAGCTGCTACTGGAATGGGGAAAGGGTCAAATATTCAAAAGGATTCTTCCCTGCAAATCCCAGAACTCTGGCCTAATCATGACTAGAGAGAAAGTCTAGGTCTTTATGAAGCAATGTTTGTCTCCCTTTCCCACACCCAAATCCTGCAGTCCAAAACTTCTTCCTCTCCTGACACTGGTCCCCACGGTGGACTAGAGAAGCTTTACAATTCTTTACTCACTTTGAGCCTTGATTTCTCTGTATGAAGAGAGAACTCCTAACTTGCTAACCAGAAAAGGTTAGTAAGTATATATTAAGAACAATAAGGGGGTGGAGGTGGGGCTTCACAACTACAAAGCAGACCACAAATGAAGAGAATTACTACCATTTGTGCTGGTGTTATTTGTCTTGTCTAGACCACCAGCAAGAAGACTAGGAATGGATGTATCTCTCAGTTGGTAGAATGTTTGGATACCACCCATGAAGTCCTGGGGCTCCTTCAATCCCCAACACCTTATTAACCAGGTACTAGTTTATGCTGATAATTTCAGCAGTAGGCTATCTATCTCAAAACAAAACAAGCAAACAAAAAACCAACACCACAGAAAACAGACATGGGGTAGGAAAACAATAAAGTTAGGGGCACTTGACAATATTTATAGAGCAATACCAGAAAACCTAAAAAGAGGTATCTAATGGCTATTTCAAATAGGAAACTCCTATTTTAAATAGGAGTTGAGTCCTAGAAATAGAAATTCATCTCAGCTTCCAAATCTTAGTGTTTTCCTTTCTGATCTGCTCAACAGCTAAACGATCTTGCTTAAAATGAGTCATAATGGTTTTCCAGATTTTGTGAGCTTGGCTCTTCATACCAAAGGCTCAATCCCAGTAGAGTATAGGGAATAAACATTCAAACCTTCCCTGGAACATAGTCCATACAGGGTGCACAAAACCCATTTTAAAGATCAACACACACACACACACACACACACACACACACACACACAACAAGGAGTTATGGTAGCAATAGCAATCTAGCCACTTTGCAGTGGAAATCTGTGAGAGCATTATTCTCAACTAATTACATATTTTTGCACTATTCCTTGAAAGAACCAACAGAATGCCCTATGGTCACATGGCTTAGGACATGTGGTTGAGAGATCAAAGCTGAGGGTACAGCAATGCCTCATTGATCCCAAATGGTCTATGAATAAGCTGATCCAAAGTGAACTTTTCTCTGAGAACTGAAGCTTACCCTTTTAAATATAACAACCATTCCTAATGATGAGCCAAACGTTTTCATCTGACATGCTCTACTGCCGTTGTCAACAGAGGCCATTAAAACATGATTTAAACTTCTCTGAGCACTTCAATCCTATATGCTTGATTTTCTACAGAGCTAACAGTTGAGAGCTTTCCAATTTGACCTTATCCAACTTGCTCATTAACTCTGAGGCTAGCATGATCATCCTCGCTTTACTAACAGGAGAATATGAAGCTGAAGAAAGTTAAAGAACTACCCTCAGGTTATAAAGACAGTATGGAAGGACTGACCTTCCCACAAGGCTGACCTACAAGAAATGCCAGGGATTACCTGGAGGAAATTCTTATAAAGCTAAACAACAAACCACACAGACTCCCACATAGGGTTCAGCTCAGAAGTAGAGAGAGCTCTCTCACCTGACATCCACAAAGACATAGATTTAATCCCTAGCACAGCTGATAACTTAGTCACACACACCCATAAATCCCAACCCATTTTTCTTGCTGGGCATGGAATTAGCACTTTGAAGTTAGTGAGTTCTAGGCCACCCACAGCTACTCATTAAAACTGTCTCAGAAAGAAAGGGATGGTGGGAAAGAGGGAGGGAGGGAGGGAGGGAAGAAGGGAAGAAGGGAAGAAGGAAGGAAGGAAGGAAGGAAGGAAGGAAGGAAGGAAGAAAAAGGAGAGGTAAAAAGAAAAAATGACTTTCCTTTCTTTCCTTTTCTCTTTCTGAGAAGTCATCTCAGATCTTTGCTTTCTGTGCTTCACAATAAGTCAGAAAGTTCCAATACTTAGTCTGTACGCTACTTCCTGTTTGTCTAAAGGGGAAAGCAAAAGTACCTACAGTGGCCCAGAGGCCCAGCACAGCCAAGGTCAGCCTCTGGTGGTAGAGGCTGCTTGATTAAAATTAGGGCAAGCAGAAGCTCCACCCTCTATACTATGGACGTCTGGCAACTGAAAACACAAGAGTGAGGCAAAGCTTGCCAAAAATGGGAAGAAGGAAACCAGCATTTCTGGTACTTGTGCTTTTCCTCTCTTGGTTTGGCATCTTCAAATGATCAATATACTCAAATTAGTGCATTTCTAAGACTTGGACCAGCAATAAATAGGCTAGATTTACTTATTGTTTACTTGTTTGTTTGTGCTTATTTATACATTTGTATTTTACAAGTCACCACTTCCCTCAACTAGGTGACTCAAGCACAGGCAAACACTCTACAAAGCCACTTTTATGGACAAAATATGTACGTTAAAAGGAGAAAAGAGTGGAGATTTAACTCTGTTTCACTGTTCACTGACAGGCCCTTCACACTGGTCTTCTTTGCAGAGGGAAGTGCCCACCAATACACATACGGGTGCACTCACAGTTTTGCTTCTTCCGTCTCACACAGCTTCGTCGTCGTCCAGCATTCTTCTGATAATCAGGCCTTTCATTTAGGTGCTGCCTAGAAACAAACTATTCCAAACTGGAAAACCGCAAAACGGGGATGAGGCTATGATATGCATAAGTAGGCAAGCTGCCTTACCAAGATGTCCTCTACAAAGATCATTTGAGACACAGATGAAATCACAGCAATTGCTCTTCCAGGATGAGCACAGAAAGAGACGCATCCAAAAATTCCACATCAGTACACCTTTTCTCCTAGGCAAGCAAATGTCCTTTTTATTTCCCACTTGATGAAGTGTATGGGCTCTGCACAGCAGAGGAACTCAACCTTGAAATGCCAGCACTGAGGTGAAGATAACAACTACTAAATTCAAGGTGATCCTCACTTACATAGCACAAAAGAGGCCAAACCTGGAGTACATGAGACCTGGACACAGAGGGAAAAAAGAGGGCAGGGGATGGATATAGCTAAGCAGTTCAAAGCATGTACTACTGTTCCACAGGACCTGAGTTGGCTTATCGGCAGAAGTCCGGGACAGCTCACAACCACCTGTGACTCCAGCTCCAAAGCCATCTTCCAGACCACAGATCGCTTGCATTCCCATGGACATACCCACAAAGAGACACATATTTTTTAATTAAATATTTTAAAAAGAAAAGAAAACATATGGACTTTTTATATGTACCGAGTTCCACCAGTTTCTTCATTTGCTTATTTATACCCATTCAGAATTTAAAACCTAATTTAAGATAACTTCCCTATACCTAAGGAGTTTTTCCCTTAGCTACAAGGAAACAAAGTAAATTGTAGAACAATGCAGTTAAGTGCACCATGCGTGCTTAAAGATTCATGTGTGTAAATGTATTTAAAACAGGATATGCATTAGCAGGATGTGGCAGCACACACCTATAACTCGGTAAATAGAAGCTATGGCAGGAGGATGAAAAAATTCAAGGCTAATCTTGGCTTCATGTAAAAATGTTGTCTAGAAAGAAGGAAGGAAGGAAGGAAGGAGGGAGGGAGGGAGGGAGGGAGGGAGGGAGGGAGGGAAGAAAAATAAACAGGAAAGGGCTAGTCTACATTTACATTGGTTAAAAGTGGTCCCCTCAGAAGAGTAGTCAGGCATAGAAGAGACTTCCTATTTTTTCAGTTTTGTCTCATTTCTTGTCATTTGTTGGTTTAATTTAGAGGGTGGGGTGATTTGAAAGAAAAAAGTTCCATATGCTCATAGGGAGTGGCGCTTTTAGAAGGTTTGACCTTGGTGGGGCAGGCGGGGCCTTATTAAAGAAAGTATGTCACTATGGGTGCAGACTTGGAGGTCTCAGACGCTCGACCCAAGCCCAGAGTCACTGTCTCTTCTTATTGCCCGAGGATCCGGATGTAGAACTCTCAGCTCCTTCTCAAGCACTATGTCTGCCTTCATACTTCATACTTCATAAGAACTAAACCTCTGAACTGTAAGCTGATTTCCTTCGTAAGTGTAGCCATGGTCAGGGTGTCTCACTACAGCAATAAAATCCTAAGACAGAGAGTCTCACTAAGTGGCCCTAGCTTTCCTAGAATTCACTAGATAAACAAGATTGTTCTCAAAGTTATGAACCTTCTGTCTCTCTCTGCCTCTGCAGTGCTGGATTTACAGATGTACATCACCATACCCAGCCCTATGTTGTTTGCTGTTTGTGTTTCTTATCAAGTCAAATAACATTCATTTCATAATGAAAACAATGGCATGCATCTCTAATCCCAGCATTTAGGAGGCAGGGGCAGGTATATCTCTTTATATTTGAGACTAGCTTGGTCTACATTGAGAATTTCAGGATAAGCTACATGGAGAGACCCTGTCTCAAAAAATCAAAAAGGGAAGGAAGGGAAGGAGGGAGGAGGGAGGGAGAGAGGGAGGGCAAACAAACACAAGTCTATAGAAACGATTTTGGAGTTTTGGTTTCTTTGGAAAACACAGAAATGTTTTCACTTGCTCCCGTGTTCTGGGCTATGGGGCTGCTTCAGACTGTCTGTAGCAGCTGGCTATGATTTTCTTTGTGCTCTTGCAGGGTTGTGATTTTGCCAGTGGCACATAGTTTCTGTGATTGTGAATTCTAGGGACTTTTCAGAGGGTATATAAACGCCCTGAGAGGCAGAGTAGGTTGGTGGTTGGTGGGTTGGTTGCAGTTTGTTAAGTAGTTAGGAACAAAGAAGAAAGAACAAAAAGAGATATTAGATATTCTAATGGCAAAGATCAAACTTGCCCCAAAGGAACCTGATTCTGCTAACCAGCAGGAAGTAGCCTAATGATAATGTCACCCCCTTTCCTTTCTATCCTTTTTTTTTTCTCTCATATCTACTGTTAGGGGGTTGAAAGTGTAGGAAACGGGTAGATAAACATGGAAGAAAGAAGAAACTACAAAGCAGCAAATTCCAGCTACACAAGTCCACATCTGGGCCTACTTGCCTATAATTCTAGCTACTGGGTGGGTGGGCTAAGCAGCAGAATTTCAAGGTCAAGGCCCACTTGACCTACTGAGAGAGTTTAAGTTTAATTTAAGGAAATCTTCCAAGACAAATTTATTAGGCATGATAGTACACACCTGTAATACAGGAAGTCAAGAAACAGAAGCAAGAAGATCATAAATTCAAGGTCATCCTCAGCCTATACAGCAAGTTTAAGGCAAGCCTGAGCTACATGAACTATCTCAAGGATACCACCTGATAAAATAAAAATAAAAAAGTAGAAAGAGTGCTGGGAGTGTGGTTTAGAAAGCGAGTGCTGCTTCCCTGGCACATTCAAGGCCCTAGGTTGAATTCCTTGTACTACCAAAAGGTAAAGTCCAAAACTGTAAGATAAAAACATTCTGTATTACAATCTGTCCTCCTGTCTATGTCCAGTAACATTCTTGGCACAATGTCTAGCTCGGCACTCTAAAACAAATGGAAAAAATCCTTTAAAACCAAATTGGAAGAGTCCTTTAATAACAATAACTGTCAGGTGTGATCACACACACCATTAATCCCAGCATTTAGGAAACAGAGGCAGACAGATCTCTGAGTTCAAAGCTAGACTGGTCTACATTCCCAATCCCCTGCCACCCAACACTGCATAGTGAGATCCTGTCTCAAAAACAAAACAGAACAGAAGAAAAACATGGTAATCTTCATGGGTCCTATTTTATGACATGCAACCTTACCTACTAAGCTTAATACTACATCTTCCAATGCAAACCACATCTCTATCTCAGAAGTGAATGGAAGAAAATCCTTTCCATTTCCCATAAAAGAATGCTACTTTGACTACAACATGTCTAAACCTGCAAAGATACATAGCTCTGGGCTCTCAGGCTATAGTAGCGATAGCTGCTGGGAACTTCAACAACATGATCTGTAGGGTTTCCTAGTTATCCCACCCATTTATGCTGGGCTCTACCCAAACCTCTTCAGATTTGATTACATAATTGAGTCCTGCCTACTGGCACTGCCATAATGAGCACTACACATACCAGAAGAAATTTACACTAGGTAATGCCTCAAATATGTACTCTACAGCCAAAGTCTGGGCTGCTCCACAAAGGCAGATTGAAATGCTCACACAGCTGCCTATTAGAATCCACTAAAGGCTTTGATTTCAATACTCCCACTTGGCAAGAAAACTACTGTGTGAAGACATGGAAAAGGGAGGTGGAGATTAACTGTGATCAGGCAGACCACTCACATATAAATGGACACTATAAGGTACACAAGAAAAACAATGCCTTTCCATTCCCTGGCACTATTATACTCCACCCTGCCAGGGACCAAATAAATCCACCTTAGGTGCTTTCCAGGAGACTATCGAGCTGTTCAGCTTGCTGGCAGATCTATTTAAGGAATAGGAAATGTGTCTATTCAACATATATTTCTTGAGTACCTAATCTGTGTCAGGCACTATGTTAGAGTCTATATATGAAACGGACACAGTAGTAGATTCACCTTATACTCTAGTGCAGTGGTTCTTCACTTGTGAGTCTTGACCCCTTTGGGTGGCACCTCATATATGGTAAGATGCCTTACAATTCATAAAAGTAGCAAAATTACAGTGATGAAGTAAAAAGAATAATTTTATGGTTGGGGTCACCACAACATGAGGAAGAGTCACTGCATTAGGAAGGTTGAGAACCACTAGAGTGGGTTTGGCTAATACAATATGAAGAATATAATCCTGAAAATGGTCTGGACTTCAAAAGCAGCTTTTCCTCATATGAGTTAACTACACTACTGTTCTGATTTGCTTTGTGACAGGGTTTCACATGTCCCAAACTGGTCTCAGAGTGTGTGTGTGTGTGTGTGTGTGTGTGTGTGTCTGAGAATGACCTGAGCCTCCTGCTTCTACCATCTGCATGCTAGCACTGTGTGTGTGTGTGTGAGAGAGAGAGAGAGAGAGAGAGAGAGAGAGAGAGAGAGAACGCCACCATGCATGATGTAAGCAGTGTTAGGGATCAAACCAGAGCTCTATTGATTAAACCCAGCACTCTATGGAGCTATATCCCCAGATCTACTACAAGACTTTAACCAAGAAAGATCCTTACAATTGTGTTTTTACACTTGACCAAGATATTATCTACAGATTAAAATACTGTTTAAATGTTTCTTTATAGGACACAAAGCCCTAGTATAGATTACAGTTTTGGAAACAACCAAAACAGCAGCAAAAAGCTATGTATAGTATATGCTGAATACAAAGAGCATGTTATGTCAAGAATATCTACACAGGAACAGGGATGTGGCTCAATTGGTAGAATACTAGCCTAGCATGCACAAAGCCTTGGGTGCAATCCCCAGCACTGCATAACCCAGACATGGTGGCACATGCCTGCAATTCCAAAACTTGTGTGATAGAGGCAGGAAGATCAGGAATTCTAGGTTAGCTTGAATCCTTGGCTACATACAGAGTCGTGTGTTAAGCTAAGATACAGGCTAAGGTTGGCTTGAATCCTCGGCTTTCAACTTTGATGGTTGGCTCATTAGCTGTTTGCCTAGAACAGGATGAGCAGCCCTTGGAAAACTGTATAATCATTGACAGACATAAAAGTGTTCTAAGAATACATAGAAAACTTGAAGCCAGTAGACCTGAAAGGGTCCTTATTTCACTGCAGCTTCTATAAAAACTTCTACCTTTATCTAAAAGAGGATCAGGCACCCCTCTTCTGTAGCACCACTAACTTGAAGAGCTAAGGAGAAGGGCCCACCTCCCACCCCAGCTACTTGTTGCCATTCCTGAGCAGGGCCATGGTGGGCCTGCTGGAACCACGTCCCATATACTTCCTTCTAAAAAGAACTAGACTATAAGGTTCCTGGGAGGGTCTCAGGAAGCCACAGTATCTCTGCATTCTGAAAGGGATATGATGGTATACACATGCGTGAACGAACTTTTAAGAGGCTGTTCAGTAGCTCAACATGGTATTATATTTACAATCCCAGTACTGGGGGGGGGGGGACTGAGGCAAGATGATAACTGATAACGTCTATGAGGTCAATCTCCTTTTACACCTAATGAGTTCCAGGCCATCCTAGGTTATAGACTGAAATCTTGTCTCAAACAAACAAAAACTATGGTGGGGTGGTATACTCAACAAGCACCTATACATCAGGACCAGAAAGGCTTAGGTTGCTATGCACTGACTCGGGCCATTTTTCATTATAATACAACACACACACACACACACACACACACACACACACACAGCATGTCTTTTGTCTATTACCAGTGCCTCCCATGTCTCATGCAGGATCCATTACATATACTGCTGCTACTGCTGCTCTCCTACTCTGTCTATTGCTAATAAAACACCCTTCAAAAGGTTTGCCCACGCTTAGTATGATGACACATACCTGGAATCCTACTACTCAAGAAGCTAAGACAAGAAAATGGTCCAACCTGCACTACACTGTATATTAGGTCACTATGAGCTACAGAGTGCCATCCTATCTCAAAACCAGTTGAGCAGAAAGACTTATGGATAAGGTGGTACAGACATATAATCCTGCACTTGGTAGAGGGAGGCAGTAGGATAAGGAGTTCAAGGTTATCCTTGGATCCTTGGATACACATTGAACTTAAGGATATAATGGACTGACTATAAGAGATCCTGTATCGCAGGGCAATGGTGGTGCATGCCTGTAATCCCAGCACTTGGGAGGCAGAGGCAGGTGGATTTCTGAGTGTGAGGCCAGCCTAGTCTACAGAGTGAGTTCCAGGACAGCCAGGGCTACACAGAGAAACCCTGTCTTGAAAAAGACCACAAAAATAGATATCCTGTATCAAATACACATTAAAAAAAAGAAATTTTTTATGTCTCTAACAATGGCCATCTAGAGATAGTCGCTTCTTGAGGTAAGGGGAACTAGAAGCTTTAAAATCCACAAGTTTACTAAATAAAAAGCAGTCTGGTAGCTCAACATGTCTACAAAAACATATAGTCATTGGATGGAATTTTATAAGACTATTAACATGTTCTTTTTTTTTTTTTAAGTTCAGGTATCATGTACCTTAGGCTGACCTACAACTCACTTTGAAACAAAGAATGATCTTGTACTCAATCCTAGGGCCCGCACCACCCAAGTGATAGGGGAACATTCCCAGGGCCTGAGATACGACAATTTCTCCAAGTTAAAGGCCAATGTGGACTACACAGTAAGTTCCAGGCCAGCCTGGAATAGCAACAATATTGAGAAAAATAATCCTAAATGTACATTAATCCAATCCTATTTTTTTAGTAACGGATTTGATAGGGTATAAAGAAGTAGGAATTCTTACGTACAAATCACTGTGCTATAGAAAAACAAATGCACACACAACCAGAAAGACACATAAGAACTAATATGTTAAAGTAGTAAGTTTTTGAAAAATTGTTCTGTGTGCTAAACATCTTCATACGCCATGGGGCATTTTACAAAAAGAGGAAATAAAAAAATAAAGCCCCATTCTTTTTCTGTTTAATTGTACATTACTGTCCTTCAGTGACCTTGCTTGCCTATGCTCTCTTACCAAGAGCCATTTTGATCCATCACTTCAATGGGCAGACACACCGTGGAGGCCATGAAAAAAAATGAGAAGCTGCCAACAAAGCAGAAGAAACTGCCTTTATGACCCAGAAACCATTCCAGCTCGATTCTGGGAAAGACACTTGTCCCAAACTGCATTATCAAGCTTCATACAATGAAGACATCTTTAGGTTAGCTGCCTCAGCTAATTGTGAAACTAGCAATACTTCAGAGTTCATGAACTTCATGTTCAGGGCCACTTTTTACAAGACTGGGACGCAGTGTGGGATTGATAAGCAAGGACTGGACCAAAGACAGAGAGGACGGGGAGGAAGTAAAAGCATATCCTTTCTTATGCTGTATCAATGTCACATACCGTCACAACAAGTTTATAATTTCATCACAATATTCATATAATGCAGAATCAGATGAAAGCCCAACACAAAGCATGGAAATAGAGATTATGTGGTAATAAACTCCCTGGCTAGAACGTATTCCTCTGTTCCACCCGATGCCACACATATAGCTTTCTGTCTACAAGGGCGGCAAAGACAACAGTGATTCAGACAAGAGGAAATCTTAGTAATTTAAGGCTCAAAATAAAAGTAATCTCATAGCCCCAAAAAGGCTGTTATATGAAGAGAGAGGAAATAAGATCTCCTCTGAAATCGGTTTGGTTTTGTTTCTTGGTCAGCCCCTTTCTGGATAAAAGTATGGCTATCCCAAGGGTCTTCTATTCTCTCTGGAGTCAACAAAAACCAAAAATAGCCAGCAACTCTAGTCTTCAGAGTGAGGTGAAATGCTTTGCCCAAGGTTCATTGTCAATAGCTGTTTCCCCAAGTCATTGTCCCCACAGTAGGGCTCCTGGAAATAGCTTGTTTCCATACTGATATCTAGGAAAGAAAACATTCTCAATGTTATTTTAAAGGAGACAGGACAACTTCAAACACTTAGCTGTTCTCTGGTGTTATACAATTATCTTCCTATTCTCTAAGAGTAAATACATTATCAGAATATCTGTTTCAAATATAAAGAAATTAAGATGTGAAAATTATTTGTCCAAGGTCACCCAGACAGAGGCTAAAACCAGATATCCCGATTCGGCCTACTACTGCTTCCACTGTACAGTGTCTACTAAAAAGCAGAAAACTGGGAGGGGGTGCTAGAGAGATAAATCTACAATCATTTACCGTTGTGGTGGAGGACCCAGGTTCAGGGCCCAGCATACACATGGAGGCTCACAATCATCCTTAACTCCAGTTACAGGGGATCTGATGCCCTCTTCTGACCCCCTCAGGCACCAGGCATACAAGTGTTACCCAGACATACAGGTAGGCAAAACACATAAAATGAAATAAATAAATCTGAAAACAAAATTTTAAAGCAGGAAAAAATAATGAATGAGACAAGAGCCTGAAGCTTTCTGCATCAAAAGCTCTGTTCTAATCTAATCTGAGAAAGCCTAGTAAAACCTAGGCACAGAACAGGCACATGCCTAGACCTGGCCTTTCTAATTGGAAGGTTTTTACCTACTCCAAAAAAATACTTTCAGATGCTGAGAGCCCTAGCCCTACCCCACCTCCTATGCCTTTTCAGGCCAAGCAAGACCACACTTAAGCTGTCAGAGAGCTTGGTAAAAAACTAAAGACAGCTAACTATGCAGGGACAAGTGGGAAAGAAAAGATAAGAAAGCGGGGTGGAGAAATCACAATCATTCCAGAGCCTGCCCCCTCCCTCCTCCCGACCCTCTCTCATCCTTCTCACTTCCAATTCCTCCTCCTCCTCCTCCTCCTCCTCCTCCTCCTCCTCCTCCTCCTCCTCCTCCTCCTCCTCCTCCTCTCAGGGCCTTAAGGAGAAAAGTTTACAGGTAGCATTGCAAAACCTTGAGGAGGTGGCCCCTGCTATGAAGAACAGGAAATTGATTGAGGAGAGGTGAGTATCTGAGGGGGGGTGAAAATAGCCAAATAAGGTCACTCGACTCATGAGGAATCATAAGGAATGATTCCAGAAGGTGACATCACGGGGAGGAAGCCTTTAGTCACTGGTTTCCTCTGGCAACTGGCCTTTGTCCAGGAGGCAAACTCCCAACCATAGGAAAATGCCTAGGTTATTGCAGAAAGGCAAATAGGGGAAACTGTTCCCAGACGCAGCTCAGCCACCTCCTGAGCAGCCCTCCAAGCACCCATAAGGGAGAAGTAAAGGAACCCTGAAGCAGAAGAGCCAATATTCTTGCCAAGTGTATTCTAGATTCACCATGCCCCAGGGACCAAGGGAAATAAAAACCTGGGGAAGTTGTGCGTTTTTTTATTTCTGATGTTGCTGATATTTTCATACTGGAGGGGGAAAAAAAGCAAATTCAAGGGCAAAAAGGCCATATAACTTTTGGTTTTAGTAAAATAACATTTATAGGCTTGTCAGTCTCCATTGTCAACAATGATGGTTGAAATAGACTTTAGCTTATTTTAAACCCTTGAAGATAGCAAGGACTTGTGCGTCTTGATGACAATCATACTGGATGTTCCCCTGACACCTCCAATCCTATACCACGGATCAATTACACATTATAACAAGGAATAAAGAGCCTTTAGATGTACTTAATCAAATACCCAGCCTGAGGTTTTTGAAAAAAGACTGGACCCGGGGACTGGAGCAGAGTAGAACAAAATGGTAAGATCAGAAACTACTTCAGCTATCTTAAAAATAACCTGGCTTTTCCAGGCTTGGTGGAATATGCCCTTAATGAGGAGGCAGAGGAAGGTTACCTTGGTCATATGCTAAGACTTGTCTAAAAAATAATAATAATGAGGCTATATTATCTATCCCATATTTCTAAGGGAGACCAGAACTAAAGAGAATAAAATGCCCCATCGATAGGCTATACTCCCACTCACAGGCCTTGACCCCTATTATCTCCCAAATATATAACCAAGACATACTTATTCAGAACACTACTTTGCCCTGTGTCACCTAATGTTCAAACCTCAATGATTCCCATAATTTGCATCAATTAGTATCATAATCACACAACTATCAAAAGTTCACAAGCAAAAAGTAAATTTGAAAACAGTATCGGATCTGCTATTTCTGCTGTCAGGCATCCCAAAGAGCTGTACTTGAAAACTTAACACCAAAGCATCTGTCTCCCAGTTCAAGGTGCCTGTTCTGTTGGTAGGTTACGGTCAGAAAGTATCATGCTCCTCTATCTGTCACAACCACTCATTGAAAAACCATTCCTCCATTGAAAACCCATTCCTCCATTTTTTTCCACCAAACACCTCACCTCACAACACAGCCAATGGGAGAATAGAAAGTCTTCACTGAGTTCTATTTTTCAACTTAGTTCAAACAGGTGCATGAAGGAAGGAACCATTTTCCATCATGTGTGCATGTAGGTGCATGGACATGCCAGAAAATGCATGCAGAGAACAAGAGGATGACCTCAACTATCAGTCCTAGGCTTCCTCTTACAAAGGAGAGTGTCTCTCTTGTTTCTGCTACCCCATTCCAGGCCACCTGGCCGATATGCTTCCAGAATTCTCCTGTCTCTGTCTCCCATCTTTCAGTAGGAGCTCAGGAACTACAGATGAACCCTTAACATGGGTTCTGGGAATCCACACCCAGGTCCCCACTTCACCCACTGAACCACCTCCTGAAGCCATTTAGAAACCTACTTGGGCAAGAAAAATAAGATTTTACTAGAATTAATTCTCCTGGTTTCAGAAACCTTAAGATATAATATCCTTCACAGACCTTTCAGAAGGTTTACCAATGAAGCAAGAACAATTTAAAAGGCACACTGGTCTACAACTTCCTAGTTTACACCTTTATATAAAAATCCTATCATTTTCCTACCCAGAATGGCTACTGGCCCCAAGTATGTACCTCTTTAAGACCCCATTAATGTTCCAGTAAACTCCTTATTAAAATCTATAGAAAGTACAATATATTTTTATCAAACTTTTTCTAAGATTGAGTTAGCCCTAAATCTCCAATTAAATGGGAAAATGTTAAAGTCATGAACTGTATTCTCTATTCATTGTGTTTATATTCTTTACAGTAATAGTAATAATCAATAAATTATAAAAATTGAGTTCCTAATAGATGATTGAACATATTCATAATAATTAGTGTTACATTTATATGACACTGGCCAGGTGGTGGTGGCACACGCCTGTAATCCCAGCACTTGGGAGGCAGAGGCAGGCAGATTTCTGAGTTCGAGGCCAGCCTGGTCTACAGAGTGAGTTCCAGGACAGCCAGGGCTACACAAAGAAACTCTGTCTCGGGGAAAAAAAACATTTATATAACACTATTAGTTGCTAGACACAGTTATAAGCACTTTCTGTAAATCATCTCAATTGGCACAAGCCTAAGAAGCAGTTATCTTTAAATTATAGTTGAGGAAAAGAAGGCTCAGAAGTAACCTACTGAGGCATATCTGCTCCATACCTATGGTCTTAGCTACTCAGAAGGCCAAAACAGAAGAGGACCACTTGAGACCAGAGTTCAGAGATGAGCTTTAACCACCAGATATAACTCCAGTCAAAAAAAAAATCTAGGCATGGATGGTAGCACTCAGGAAAAAGGCAGAAGGACAGTTTCAAGTTTAAAGCCAGCCTATTCTACAAAAGAAGACTGTCAAAAAAACAAAACCAGAAACAAACAACAAACAAATAACAACAACGAAACAGATGTGAGGGACTGGAGAAAGGGGATAAGGAGAAGAGGGTGGAGAGGGGAAATTAACAGACTCTAGAACTAGGCAGTTTAGATTCAAAATGTAGCTATGTGATTAACAAGTTATACCTTGGGGAAGTTACTTAGCTCCTTTTTCTTTTAGTTCTGGAGATTCAACCCAGGGCCTTGTTCATGTTAGGAGCAACTCATTGGTCACATAGGTGAGTGTTTAGAATTTGAGTCCAAGCAGTCGAATTCTGGAGTCTGTATCTTTTAATACTTTCTATGTAAGCCTGAAAAGCCTCCTCCTCAACTAACAACCCAAGACTTGACCCACTAGCAAAGTACCTAGAGTTGATGGTTGAGATCAGTTGACTCTGAACTATATTAAAATGGTTGCTGCAGCATCAAATATTATCATGAAATTAGAAAGACAAGTGTTCTTCTAACCATAATGTCCTACCAGAGTGTTCTAACACAACAGACAGGTCAAGCTTGAATTCAAAGAGGTCAGACCTTGATAGGCATGGAGGTCAAGTTTGTATTCCCAACGCTTAGGAGACAGAGGTAGAACACAGCAAGTTCAAGGCCAACCTGAGCTATATCTGTTTCAAAGCAATAAGGGGGGGGGCATAGAGATGGCTCAGCAGGTAAAGGGACTGGCTACTATGCGTGATGGACCTGAGTTCAACATGGTGGAAGGAGAGAACTGACTCTTGCACCTTGTCCTCTGTCCTCCATACATGCCATACGCAATGCTATGTGTGGATGGATGCACACCAACACATGTACAGTACACAAATAATGTTGAAGGATTCAAGAAACTCAGTCTCCCTAGAGAGATGGCTCAGTGGTTAAGAGCACTGACTGCTCTTCCAGAGGTCCTGAGTTCAACTCCCAGCAACCACTTGTGGGCTCACAACCATCTGTAATGGGATCTGACACCCTCTTCTGGGGTGTCTGAAGACAGCTACAGTGTACTCATATACATAAAATAAATAAATATTTAAAAAAAAGAAACTCAGCCATGGTAGTGATCAGCTGTAATTCCAGCAGTCAAAGGGCACATGAAAGCATGAGGATAAGCAAGGCCTTATCCTCATCCTTAGCTACATAACTAGGTCAAGTTCAACCTGGGCTATTGATGGAGGGAAGAGGACTTATGGGACTTAGGGGGAGGGGGAACCAGGAAAGGGAAAAATCATTTGGAATGTAAACAAAGAATATAGAAAAAAATAACTGTCCACACACATAGGGAAACATTTAGATAATCACGTTTGGATTAAGACAAAGCACTGTGAATAACACTTTAATGTTGCTTACTTTATTTATGCCATAATGACAAATTGATTTAAATTTTAAAGTAATTGAAAGTATAAAAGAAGTAATAAAAAAAAGAAAAATATGGCTCTTAGGAAAAGTAAGGCTTCGCCTCAAGAAGGAAAATGGCCAAACATCCTCTCCCTATGTCCCTTCAACCATCTGTCTTCCACCACCTTTCACAGTCAAGAAAAAACATCTAGGAAGTACTACAGAGTTCCAAAGAAATGTCCAAAACTTGAACCATCTCCATCTTTAAAACTCCCTGGGGATTGCTGTACAATCACTAACAGGATGGGTCAAGTCATCCCCAGCTGAGTCAGAAAACACTGAACATCCTCTCTTAATACTGGCCTCAGGCAAGATGCCCTGGCCCTATTTATTAGCTCACTGAAATTTCTTCATTATTGTGGGATTCAGTGTGCTCATCTAAAACATGAAGGCTAAACTAGAAGGCCAGTTCAGATATTCTGTAGCTCAGTATACTCCTGTAAGAAACCCTGGCTATCCAAAAAACAATTAGCTAAATCAAATCTTGAGGCTGAGGAAGCTCTGGGATGCTCTAAGTGTGGGTGCCTTTTTGAAATGCTATACCCCACAGTACCTAGTCCTCCGTTCACTGGTTGCACACACCTTACAAGATTTGTTTATCTTCACCACCTTTTTAGTACCTATCAATATATCTAGCTACTCAACTAATTTATTTAGAATTAGATTAGAGATAGTTCTTCATAACTTCCAGCTAGATATGATGGCACATGCCTGTAATCCAACAGTTGGAGACAAAAGCAATAGGGTCATCCTTCTCTGTCTTATGAGCTTTCTCTCCTCCACCAAAAGGAACCTAGTATCTCCCTAACTTTTCAGCAAAACTGGAAGAAATCTATATGATGCTGTTAACAAGCACTATACAATGTGAGAACAGAGAAAGAGAATGCTACAAAGGTATTATTTCTTTGTTTATGAAGACAGGGTTTGGTTATGTTATTCAGGCTGACGTTGAATTCACTATGTAGCCTAGACTGACCTCAACCTCACATCTTCCTGCCTCAGTAGCAAAGTGCTAGAATTACAGGCAGAAGCCACTACACCCAACTCTTTTTTTTTAATGACATGAATATTTAATCTTATTTTTATTAATCATACACCTAACTCTTATTAAGCCTTTCCTGTTTGCTGAGAGCTCTTCGATAAACTTACCACCTTCATAATGTAGTTTCACTTAGTTTCTTTCTTTCCTCAGTTAAAAAAAAATAGAGAACGGATGTACTTACTCCTGCTTTGACTTGATGTCCCAGGGTGGGGGTGGTACCCAAGAATGGCTTCCCCTTCTCTGGGCAGAAGGAAACGGGGTAATGGGGAAAGGGTATTGGGGGGTGGGACTAGGAGGGGGGCTTCCAACTGGATATAAAGTGAATTAATTAAGTAAGTAATAAAAAAACACAAAACAGCCCAAAGCTCAAAACTCAACAGAGAAATAAAAAGCCAAGAGTCCTTGTGCCAGTATTATTGGCAAGATTTAATGCAATGAACTGGAAACTCTACATTCTAAACTGGTACTCAATAAACAATACTGCAAAAATATAGAAAGACAAGAAAAGTACCTTTGGGCAAGCTCTGTGTAAACTTTGTATCTCAAGTATCCTCTAGCACATCAAAGGTGCTCACATTCTAAAGAATGTCTGAAAAAATGCATATGAAAAAAGATATCCAAGACTAAATACCACTGTACCACCAAGGCTGTCAAGAATAGGGAAAAACCCTAAACTCCTGATTGCCCCAAATCGACTCAAGTACTGGGATTGTAGGCCTGTACTACCATGCCTAGACTCTCTTCATCAGTTAGAACTTTATTTTTTATTAAATTTTGCTGCTGTAAAAATTTGATGAACACAACTAATTTACACTAACTCAGCTGTATACATTTGTAGATTTAACAAAATGCTAAGGAAATTGAGACATGTAGAATATTCCCCAATCTTCTGCTTAATATGACGACTTAAGATATTCTTAGGAGGCTGAGTCAGGAGATTATCTAGGCCATTATCTAGCTATGCATTCTAGGCCAATCTAGACCAACAGAAACTTTAGGTTTCACAAACCAAAAACAAAATTTAGGAGGATATCTGTTTAATTTTATGGACTCTGGCAAGATTTAGAATTTCAGCTATTGGCAGTTATCTACACATTCACAGAACTCCTTTAAAGGTCCTAGGAACACTTTCAAGGAAATTGTTTGTTTGTCTGTTTGAGACAGAGTTACTCTATGTAGCCCTGACTGTCCTGGGACTAATTCTGTAGACCAGGCTAACCTCAAACTCACAGAGATCAGCCTGTCTTTGCATCCGGAACACTGGGATTAAAGATATGTGTCACCACTGCCATGCTTCAAGAAATTTGGTTTGTTTGTTCAAATATAAATAACACATAATAAATCTTTAAAAAAATCAAAGAACATCTCATCTCTTTATATAGAATGAGAACAATTATTCTAAGTTGAGTTTTACTTTCTATTTTCCAACACCCGACATCCACGTTCGTAGAATGCTGAGCTAACCCTCCTAACGAAGAGATCTTCTATCACAAATTAGAACCTGGAACTGCAAAGTTTTTCAGCTCTATCAAGCATGAAGTAAAAGGGATGAACAGCAAAGCCAGTCAATTATGAAAAACCATCCTCATCCCGGGCAGCCCCAAGGAAGACCACCTTTGTACTATTCATTTGCTTGTTTTCCCTCTTTAGGGGCAGAAGAATGAGGCGGGGCAGCAGAAAAGATTAGAAGTTAAGAAAGAAGCACATGATAAACTCAGTTCTATCTTTCAAAGATCAGAGAAAGTCAGGATCTATCTTCGAAGATCAGAGCCTGTGTAGTCATTAAAAGCCCAACCCTGATAGTACTGCTGGGAGCCAGATCTCCCCCTCCAGGGACCCTGAGTCTAGAAATTCCAGTGGGGGTAGGGGTGGACTCCTAGGAATATACAATGGAACCTAAGAAAGACGGTTGCTAAGCAACACTATTAGAACAGAGTTCAGAATAATTGTAGCTGTCATCACTTCTCATCCATAGAGAATTAGATTTGGAAGCATGGGTAAAGACTAAATGACCTCTAAATGTCCCTTCCATTTCTACAATCTAAAAGGGCAGTTGGATTACAGTAACAGACCAAAAAAAGGGAGGGGGCACCACCTTTTTTTTTGTTTTACTGTTAGGTTGGTTTTTTTTGGGGGGGTCAGTTCAGACAGCCTCACTCTGTTCAAGCTGGCCTCAAACTCACTACAATCTTCTATCTTCCCAAGTGCTACAATTACAGGCATGAGCTACGATGCCTGGCAACACTTCCCTTACAGGTTGCCATTACAGGCACTTAGAGAATAATGCAATGGTCAATACCACCCCATCACTGACTGACAGAGCAATCTCGCCCCCCAAGATGAAAGTAGAGTCTATTGCGTGCCTTGACTTTTCACTCTCTGTGCAAGAGATTTTCCATGGATAAGTATAAATAAAATCCCCAAGATGGCGCCTGTTCTGTTCTCTACTATCTACACTTTCACAAAGGGTTCAGCAGATTTGAAAATCAAGAGTGGAGAAACGCTAGACACTGTAACACTCATCTGCTATTCTATATGAGGGAGGCTGAGGGGGAAAGATATAGAGTTCAAGGTCATCCTTGTCTATATATCTACTTCTAATCCAAAGTGGGCAACATGAGACGCAGTCCCAAACAACAAATCAAGTGATGTCCAAGATGGCTCAAAGGGTAACCCACTTTCCAGCCAAAGCTGGCCACTTTATTCCCAGATCCCATAGTGAAGAGAACTGATTCCTGAAGCTTGCCCTTTGATGTCTACTCGTGAACACACGTGCCTGTGTGTGAGTGTGAGTGTGAGTGTGTGTGTGTGTGTGTGTGTGTGTGTAAATAGTATTGCCTGGAATCAAGGCCAATTTGGGCTGCACAGCAAGACTCTGTCTCAAAACAAACAAAACAAAACAAAACACCCTCAGGTGGTAGTTCACACCTATAATTCCAGAAATTCTGAAGCAGAGTCAAGAGGATTGCTATGAGGTGTTTAAAAAAAAAAAAAAACAGCCTATTTTATAGGGCCCCGAGGGCTACATAGCAAGAAATTGTTTCCAAAGAGAGAGAGAGAGAGATGAGGGTGGTGGGGCAGCAGACAGAGGCAGAAGCCTCCCACACAACCTTCATTCCTGATTCCTTGCCCCACCCTCAAGTCTACAGGCAGGGCTGGTTCAAGGGTTAGAAGCCTGAAATTCTGCCCCCTATTCGCCAAGTAGTACTTTAGTGCCACTTGAGTGGCTCAAGCAATGCTAGGAATGGCAGGAAAACCAACAGTTCATACAGCCCCTGTTAAAGTTTAGCTGAATGCGGACCCAGAAGTTTTCAAACACTTCAAGGAGCTGGGCTCGGTGTCTATGGTGGATGGTACCTTCCAATGAGCACTGCCCACCCCCCACCCCCACCCCGCACCCCCCCACACTTGCTAAATCCAAGTAAACCAAACAGGTTTTCCAAGACTGAATGAATGATATCCCCCACCCCCAAAGACCTAGACCCCAGTTGTGGCTTTCCTGTTGGTATGCTACGTCACTCATGGTCCGTCCTCCATCACCAGTTTCAATCTAGACAATGGGAAGGGTTGGATTTGGTAGTAGGACAACAAATCCCGGCACTTAGCTGGTAGAAGCAAGAGGATTAGAAGTTCAAGCCCAGCCTGGGATATATGAGAGTCTGTTTCATCAAACCAGTTAAGTAAAGAAATAATTGGAACACTTAATAAATCATAAAGTTTGAAGTTAAAAACTCAAAATCTTGAAAAGTTAACAATCTCTTTTTTAGGGAATCCAAGTGAGTCTCCTAAATCTTTGAAATTAAAAAAAAAAAAGATAAAGATGGGATTTGAAAGGGAAAGACCTTCTCAAAAAAAACAGATTTATTTATTTTTATTTTATATTCATGAATGTTTTGACAGCATGTACGTGAACCACAATTGTGCCTGATGGTTAAGGCCACCTAAAGAGGGAGTCAGATCTCCTGGGACAGGCGTTACAGACAGTTGTAAGCGGTCATGTGGACACTGACACCAGAACCTGTTAGAGTGCCTTGTTGGACAATCTCTCCAGTACCAGGAAAGACATTTGAGAGTGAAATTCTCTTCTCTCCAGAAGGGATAGACGGGCTGGTCATATGAGAGCCAGTGATCCTAGCACTCAGAGGCCTGGGTTGAGCTGGCTAGGAGCTGGATGCCAACCTGTGCTACAACAGTGTAGGACCTTATCTTGAAAAAGACCAAAGACCAGACTTTGGGAACTAGCAACCAGAAACAGTCCAAGAAAGGTGTATTTCAACAAATTTAAAGTAGGCTGTCTTGGCTAGGAGAAAGTGGCTTTAACAGCGACACTGACCATGTCTGACACAAACGAAGAAATTTGATTTTACACTACCATTCCGTATCTTTCATATTTTAGAAATGGTTAAGTACATGGCAGAGACGGAGTGGAAGCCGAGTTTGGTGGTGGCTATAGTCCCTGCACTTAAGAAGGACTATTTCCAAAAGCGTTTTTTTAAGTCTATCTCAGGCTACAAAATGAGTTCAAACCAGCCTTGGCTAAAATCAAACTCTCTTATCAAAACGAATTAAGAAGCCTGGTGCGATGGCTCAAGCCTGTAATCTCAGCACTGTGGAGGCCGAGGCCGGGAAAAGTGGCAAAAATCTGAAAGCCACCTACATTACATGGGGAGTCCCATGCCAGACTAGGTTACAGAGTGAGGTCCTGCCCAGCCAAAAAGCCCCGCAACGGAATACATGCGATAAGGAAACAGAAGGGGAGATGGCTTCGGGCGGAAGGAAACCTGCCAGAGGTCTTGGGGTGAAAAAGACAACAGGAGGGGTAGGGGAGGAGGGGAACAAAGTATAATGTCCCATATGCATATACTTTCACAAAGTGTAATTTTATATAAGACCAGGAGACTCTGTCTCACAATATTAATATATATATATATATATATATATATATATATATATAAACAAAAAACAAAAAAGAAACCTTGCTGTTTCTTAAGAACAGAGTTCTGAGAAGGCAAGGACGATTCAGCAGTGTAGCTGGATTATAGTAAGGGTGGTAAGGAAACCTCAATATAGACACAAAGACCTCCCCTCCCCTCCCCTCCCCTCCCCTCCCCCCCCCCCCCCTCCCCTCCCCTCCCCTCCCCTCCCCTCCCCTCCCCGAGAATCTTTTCATGCTCTTCTCTTCCCAGGCGCCCTCGCCCCTTCTCAAGCATCCTAGTCACTGTCTCAGTTCGACCAGGGTCAGGCTGTATAGAGAGATGGGTAGGCTAGCACCATACAACCTGGGAGCCCAGCAAGCCCCTTTACCTAAGAAACTCAATGCACAGTGGTCATAGGGCCTTCGTGAGCAAGGACCCGGCGTGACTTGCACAAAAGCAAGCAGAGCTCATTAGTCAAGCACATACCCCTCCCCCACCCCTCCCTACTGGGCATCCGGCCCCCCTAGGCCTCACTCCCTGGAGGCTTCTGCTAGCAACAGCCAGTGGGGTGGAGACCAGATCTCAAATCAACCACCACACTAGATAGGTGTGGCCCCCACAGGAGAAAACCTATACCTCACAAAAAACGGTCCTAAGGGGCTAGAGCGGCACTATATCTGACAGGGATTTAATAGAGGAAGAGAAACCTGCCCTGTCTTCTTAGTAGGTTGAGTGGGCCCCTCCACAGACGTGTGCCTAATCAAGTGTTTGTACCCCTGTAGACTAACCCAGTTGATGAGCCCCTCTACACCTTCCTCATTTCCCAGGGCAAAACAGTCGGAGCTGAGAAGCGCTGGAAGGGGACAGAGCAGAAGTGGGGTAGTAGAGGGGCAGTTATGGGAAAGGTGGATGGGTGTGCGGGATCCGCCCTGAGCAACTTCCTCTCTCCTCCCTGCTTCTCTGTAACTATGGGGCTCTTCTGAGACAGTCATAGCCCTGCTCCAGAAAGGCGCCAATTCCGGAATCGGGGAAATGTTCTCAAAAGTAAAGTCATTTTCCCAGTGCCCAAACGACCCTTTAGAATAGGGGATTTATCCAGTCCCTCGAAAAGTTTCCACTGCCTCATCCCAAAGGCGGGGAACTGGAACCCGAGAAAGACTGGCTCCTCCTTATCCACACTTCTAGTCTCTACACCTCGTCACCCCCCCAACCCCCCAGAGCGCTCAAATTAGGGCTCCACTATCTTCTCCTTCCTAGGGCCTTAAGGGACAGCCCAGCATCCCCGGGAGGCCTGTGACCAAACAAGCCCGAAGCCATAGAGTGGAAAGGGTCAAACTGGAGCCCCCGGGGCCGACCGCGCTAGTCCTCGGCACTCACCGTCTTCGGCATGGTGGCGGCAAGGGCAGAGGAGTTGGTGAAGTTTGGCTGGAAACTGTCGGGCTGCTCTGAGCGCGCAGTACACTTCGGCAAGGACTCGGGAGAACCGGGTGCTCAGATTGGGTCCCACACTAGCGTTGGGCGACTGCTCCGCTTCCTGCTAACGGGCCACGACTTTACAAACCCCACCCAGGAAAGAGCCGCCCCCGTTGCGCTGCTCGCTCCTTTATGTGGCCCGGCTTCCGCGCCTCTCCCCGCCCTCCCGCCAGCCAGCCCGCGGCTTCGGCCATCGCCCCGCCCAGCCCTGCCCAGCCCAGAGAGGCTACTCTGGCCACGTGGGGGGCCAGGCCCGGAGCCAAAACTCCCCAAGGGCTCCCACTCCCCACTCGTGCCCACTCTGCCCCCTCCCACCTTTCCTCATTGCCCCCCTCCCTCCAAGTTTCAACCATCTGACTCCGCCCCCAGTCTGAGCCAGAGCTTGACCAGGGGCCACACCCTAGCAGATGCTTCTTCAGCCCTGAACCATGAGTTACCACTATTGGGAACCTTGTTGCCTAGTAGAGCTGCCCCGTTCCCTCTCTAGGAAGCCTTGTTGGTTAGAAAGTTCCCGCTTGTGGACATTTGAACTCTTTTTCCTCTGTGACTTCCAATCATGCCACGCCTAAGCTCCCTGGGACCACAACAAATCCTCTGCTGTCCACAGCAACTCCTAAGAGTTATGCGACTCCTTAGGAAACTTCTGGACTAAACTTCAGCTCCTCCTCAAAAGTTCATTTCCTTCTATAGGACTCATTAAACCCGTCACATTTCCTTCGATCTTGTAATTTTTTTTCTCATTTTCTCTAGAAGTGAGATCCTTTTCCAAATATCTATCTTCTATGTTCACTTTCTATCCTCCAATTCCCAGTCTCAACTCTCCTGACATCAGTGTCCTGCTCTTTTCCTTAGCCCTTCCCCAACATTTTGGGTTTGTTTGGTGTGTTTGTCACCCGAGCTGGCTTTAAATTCATTATTTAACTTAGGTTTCTCTTGAACTACTACTCCCTTAAGTAGATTGCAGATGTCTGACACCATTTCTATACATTCACTTTAAGTACTAGCAGCAGCCACTTGACTTGGACTCCCAATCCTCCTGCCACCTTAGGGGACTATATAATATACATACAACCCAATACCAGGTTCACATTCACGTTTTGAAAAGAGTATAAGTCTCTCAGGTGAGATATACCCTCCAGCCTCCAGTTCTGGCATCTGTGCAGGAGCATGGATTGTGTGTCTTTCATGAGGTAAATTACCATAAGCCTCAGTGATGGAGAGTCAAACACGGAATAGTGGGAAGGGCGTCTGAAATCGGCAACCAGAACCCCCACCAGGCTTCAGGGCATTGCTTTATCAGTAACTCACCCTGTACCCTCTGCACTTTCTTGGGTAAGTCCCTTCCCCCTCTCTGGTATTGACTTTCTCCTTCCTTAACAATGAGCAAACTACAGGGTTTCCAAGGTCCTTTCCCACTGAAACGTTATAAAAAGAGGAGAAAGAAGCAGCCTGCTCAGGGGGAAAAAAGGAAACATAAAGGTTGCATAAAGTCTTGCATTTACACTCAGAAGCCAACATGCCTCTATTTCTCTCACTGATACCACAGTTCATTGATAGGTGGTAGGGGGGAAAAAAGAAAGTTCTCTGTCAAAATCCAAGTATTTGCCCCAAGGAAGAGTAGCAGCTTTCAGAAGACTTCAATAGCAGGAGTAGAAATGGTAGCCAATCACATTCCTTGATACTGCCATGGCCCATGGACCCTCCACCCTATTCAGTCCCCCAAAATGTAGGGAACTCGCTGATTTCTTCACTCGGTTCGCCTAGAACCTAAAAGATCTTGGCACTAAAGTAAATACCTAAAACAAGTCCACTGCAGACCAGTTCAACTTTCGGGAACGTGGAAATCCCCAGTATGTAATTCCCTAACCCCCATGTGTATGTGCACATCCCCAGCCTTGCCACACCCTCCCATTTACTCCCTGCAAACACATGCACAAAGAAAAGCTGGGTAGCATGTCAGGGAGCTGGGCAAACTACTGAACAGCTAATGGAGGCATAGGAATCCAAGTGGAGAAGAAAGGATGCATAGGGTGGGGGAAGGTAGAAGAGTGAAGGAAGTAGTTGAAAAGAGTCTGAGGGAGACTGGCAGGATTAGACCTAGGGAATAAGAGATTGCAAACAGAAAGAAGAAGAAGAAGAAGAAGAAGAAGAAGAAGAAGAAGAAGAAGAAGAAGAAGAAGAAGAAGAAGAAGGTTAAAATCAGGGTGGGGCGGGGGAGGAGCCAGTGAATTAATGCCCCACACCTTCCCACTTCACCACACAGAAGCTGCTTAAAGTTACTGTGGTCAAACAACTGGACATTATTGGGATATTAGACTTGAAATAGTCTCTCTACAATGCAAATCTGAGGCAGCTGTGATGTTTTGCTGTTCTTCAATATGGACAGGGGTTTTCTACCTCTTTGTATATCATTCCATGTTTACATGATCAATATTTCTTTCCTATCCCCCATCCAACCTCTTATTGTGATGGTATGTGATCTGACCACTACACCAATCTTGCTGGGCCCAAATTAATCCCTACAATTAAGTTTAGAAATGACCTGGCTTATGCTAGTCTGTGTGGAGAAAAAGACATGGAAATAAAGTCTGGACATCCACACACAGATTGGCTCCCCAGGGGAAAATAGGGAGCATGTAGAGATTTGGGATTTTTAGATGTACTAAATTCCTAACATTCAAGGAACCTTAGGCAAGTGTGTTATTAAACAGTAAAGCAAGGTAGGGCCACTAGGAGCAGAGGTAGTGCAGGAACATTAGAGATCCAGTGTCCAAGAAAGACATCACAGTGAAGGGACAGGAGATGGAACACGGAGATTTAGAGGCTGGAGAGCTGGGTCCACTGGTAAAATTATTACACAATAAACATGAGGACTTGACTCATGCCACCATCCACCTAAAAGACTGGCAAGGAAGTATATGAGGATAAGGATGGGGCGGAGACAAGTAGATCCAAGGAGCTTTTTGGCCAGCCATCCATGGAGAGACTTAGTGAGCTCCAGGATCAGCAAGAAATCTTGTGGTGGACTTTAGCATGAATCAGCCTGACTAGTCTAGCTAGGAAAGACTTATCACAGTTGCATGGTTCTGAACACCAAAAGTTGCACTTATACTACTGCAATTTCTCCTTCCCTGGGGTCAATCTCAGCCATTTCCCTGCCTTTTTTTTTTCCCTTCACTCTTCAACCTTCCCCCACCCTATGGCATCCTTTCCCACTCAACTTGGATTCCTATTCCTCCCTTTTAAGTAGTTTGCTCAGCTCCTTGACATGTTACCCAGGTCTTCTTTGTTCATGTAATTAAGGGGAGTAGATGGGTGGGTGTGTTGCGCATATGCGTGCACATTCTGAAGCTAGGTGGTACTATAAAAGAATATACAGCTGTCACCCCAACAGATCAAGTTTAACCTATAGCACAGCATGGCTGAGAATATAAATCAAGGTCACAGGGAACACTTTTCTTGGAAAGGAAAAAAAAACAAAACAGAGTATGAGTAACAGCAGAGAAAATGCTACCTACCATATAGTGAGTGTTAGGGACTCACATCATGTCACAAAAGACTTTTCAGTGTTAGGAATGAGGAGACTGAAAGTCTGGGAGAAATAAAGTACCTTTCGGAAAATCACATGGTTTCTTAATAATAAAATAAGAAGCTGGGCCTGAGTCCTGTGAGTTTAGGTCTACTTTGTTTCTACCAGCCTAAATGCAAGGCCTCAGTCCCAGGCTGTGACAGGCACAGTGGGTGGGGGGGTGCACTTTATGACTCCTCTCACCACAGCACCTAATGGGCAGCCTGGAAGCTGGGGATGGCGGATGGGTAATGAGCAGCAGTGACCAGGCGTCTTGCCAGCACCAAGTGCCGGGGGATATTTATTATTAATCACACTAATGGACGACAGGGAGGGGAGGGGAGGGTTTCTTCCTGGCTTTTCTTTACATAAAGCTGTAAACATTTCAAGATCTTCCCCCAGCCAGGAGATCAATTCAGTTTGAACTAGTGTCCTCTTGGAATATGAAATGAGTTCTGCCAACAGGGACTCCCAGTCTAGTCAATAGATCCCAGCTCTGTCCCCAAAGACACACGTGGCCAGTCTGCGTGCATGGCTTGTGTTCCCTCCACAAAGCATGTGTGTTTCACACTTCTAGAAGGATGTGCCCCCTCCCTCCCTCCCTCCCTCCCTCCCTCCCTCCCTCCCTCCCTCCCGCTATGTGTCCCCGAGTGCAGGCTACCTCTTAGAGGCCAGGCTCTGGGAAGTGTGCTCGCCCTCATCCTCCCTAGCAGCCCTCTGTCGCTTAGTGGTTTTGCTTAGCACTGTCTTTCATGTGCACAGTATCATCTTGTTTAATACCCCTCTGTTTGACCATCTCCATTGGTCAGCAAGTTGGGCTCTGCTGCTCTGTGTCTGTCTTCTACAGTTCCCTCCCTCCCATGTCTCCCAATAGAACCCGAGGTCCACCATTGCCAACTGGTTTGGATTGTGAAGACAGGTGCCTCTGTGGTCTTGCCCTGCCCTTGTGGTCCTCCCTGTGGTTAGCATGGTGACCTTCAGAAATGGCAACTTTGACTTGTCCTCGGAGTTGGCAGGTGTCCTGCCCTATAATGCACACACTGCCCTTCCCAGCCCTTCCTTCCTCCAGCTCCCCGGCACAGGCCTTACCCTTCAGCCAGGCTACTCTGGCCACAGGCAGTGAGTGCCCTCTTGCCCCTGGGCCACCTGGGCCTCACCCCCATGAAGCCCTCCCCCAGTTTCTACACCCTCCTCGTGTTCTCTGCTTCCCCTTAACTCCTATAGCATCTGCAGTGCTCTTGTCAGGCCTCCCCTCCACATTGGCTTTGTCTAGTCCACTGCCTCTGTTTTCCTCCTTTCCCTCTATTCCAGGAGGACACCTAGTCTTATTTTTAGCCCTGCAGGTTTATCAGCATGTATTGTGTCTTGGTCTGCTAAGGGCAAAAGTTGTGGTGTCGATGTATAGTGGTTAGTGTGGCTGCTTTCTAAAGGCAAAGTTCCCCTTTGTCCTTCCTCAGCTTCTCCTGTTAGGAGACCAGACCAATGGGACAGATTCTCCTGTTTCCTTACTACTTTCTCAATTTATAACGACAACAAAAAGCACAGACTGTCCAGCTTAGTTGTACGTGTACTTTAGAGGAACATTCTACTGTTGTGCACAGAGGCATTTACAAGGTCACTCACTACAATACTGTAATAGTTAAATAAAAAATCTGTCAATCATTAGCAGGTTTCTAAAGATATTATTATAATTCTGAAAATGTAGCTCGGTGGTAGAACACAAAAATAGGATATCAATTCAACAGGTTGTTGTTCAGCCTTTTGAAAAACACAAGCTATCCTAAAATGAATTTTGGGTCTTTTATTAAGTCACAGAAAAAATAATAATGATATGATACCATTTATGAATTATACATGTTTATAAGTCTCCAGTGAAGAAGAAAGACAAATAGCAAGCTAATAACAGTAGTTATCTCTGGAAACAGAAAAAGTATTGAGAAGAATAAGCAGTCTGGAGAGATGGCTCAGTGGTTAAGAGCTCATACTGTTGTCGGGCAGTGGTGGTGCACACCTTTAATCCCAGCACTTGGGAGGCAGAGGCAGGTGGATTTCTGAGTTCGAGGCCAGCCTGGTCTACAGAGTGAGATCCAGGACAGCCAGGGATACACAGGGAAACCCTGTCTCGAAAAAACAAAAAAACAAACAAATGAAAAGAGCTCATACTGTTCTTCCAGGGAGTTTGGTTCCCAGAATCCATATTGGGCAACACACAACCACCTATAACTAAGGTTCCAGGAAACTGAAAGCCTTATCCTGACTTCTGAAGATTCTGTAACACACACACACACACACACACACACACACACACAGAGAGAGAGAGAGAGAGAGAGAGAGAGAGAGAGAATTTAAAAAATAAAACCATCTTTTAAAGAAAAGAGAGCTTTTACTTCTTGATGTATACATTATATATATATATATGTATATATGTATATATATATGTTCAATTATCATAAATTACTGTGGTTAGGGAAAGGTGGAAGTAAAACATGGTATTCCTTTGTTGTTATTTGTTTGTTTTTAAGGTCTCACTGCTTGTTGTGAGATCCTGGAAGTGGATGGTGGGACCAAACCTAGGTCTTCAGGAAGAGCACTATATATTCTTAACCTCTGATTCACTTCTCCAGCCCGTAGAATACTGTAATTCTTCTGAAGCTCTGATTGATCTGGAATTTGCTGTGTAGATAGGCTAGCCCTGAGCTTACAGTGCTCCTACTGCCTCTACTTCACAAGGGCTAGAATTACATGTGTGCACCCAAAGCCCAGTGTAAATTACCTTTAGCATAGTATATAAAATAATCCGGGCATAGTGAGTAAGGCCAGACAATTGTAGTGAACTTAAAGCCATCCTGGGCTAATAGAGTATTCCAGGCCAACCTGAGTTGTAAGATTTTTTCATAAAAGAAAAGACTAGGGAGTTGGGGAGATTGTTCGGTGTTTAAGAGTATGTGCTGTTCTTTTGGAGGACCATGGGTCAGTTCCCAGTACCTGTGGGTTACCTCACAAAAGCCTGTAACTCCAATTCCACAGCTAACAGCTTCTGGGCCTCAAAGGGCATCAGCATGTACATAGAACACACATACATTCAGACTTTAAAAGGAAGGTGGGATGTAATTCAATTGTAAGATGCTTGCTTAGCATGCAGAAAACTGTGGGTTTCATACCAAGCACAGCAGAAAATGGGGTTTGGTGGCATAGGACTGTGCCAGGAGGACCCAAAGGTCAAGTTACCCTTAGCTACATAGTAAATTGGACTAGGGTGTATGTGATTTGCATCTTAATTATAAAATAAGATGAATTAATGGGGTAAAACAGAGAAAGAAGGCACAAAGGAAAGAAGGAAGGAAGGAAGGAAGAAAGGAAGGAAGGAAGGAAGGGAGGGAGGGAGGGAGGAAGGAAGGTGAAGGAAAAGAAAAGAAGGAAAGATGAGGGAAAGAAGGAGCCAGTAAAATTAGAAGAAGTGTGAGAAGAGGGGGAGGAGGAAGAAGAAACTGGAAACTGGAAGGGAACCAAGAAAATGGCTCAGTGGGGAAGGGTGCTTGCCACCAAGTCTGACAACCCTAGCTTGATCCCTAGGACCCACATGTCAGAAGGAAAGAACTAATTCTCATAAGCTAATCTCTGGCCCTTGAACATATATTTTGACATGTGTACACACTCACATACATACATGCACACACAATTTAATTTTAAATTAAAAAAAAAGAAACTATAGGACAACCTTGGTTACACTGAGATAAGACTGGACTACATGACACCTTGTCTCTAAACTAAACTAAACTAAACTAAAGTAAAGTGAAATGAAATGGGCCAGCTATATGGCTCAGTGAATAAAGGTGTTTGACATGCATGCCTGCCAATCTGAATTCAATCCTAGAATCCACATAAAAGTGAATAGACATGATTTATTTCATATTTTCTTGAATAATGATTGATGTAAGGGGCCCAGCCCATGGGGGGGGGGTGGTACTGTCCCTGGGCAGGTTGGATGGGGTTGTATAAAAAAGGTAGTAGAGAAAACCATGATGAGCAAATGAGTAAGCAGGATTCCTCCATGGCCTCTGTTTAGTCGCTGCCTCCAGGTTTCTGCCCTGGTTTCATGATAGACTGTAAGTTATAAGCTGAACTAAGCCTTTTCCTTCACCACATGGTTTCTGGGCAGTGTTTTGCCACAGCAACAGGAACCAAACTAGGACACCATTTGTGTTGGAATTTTGGCTGACTTGATCCTGTGCGAGTAACTACAGCTATTGTGATTTCATGATTGCAATGACTGTGATACGTCCAGAAGACAGCATTTCACAGAACTCTTCCCCTTCCTATTTCTTCCATTCTTTCCACCACTGCTTCCTTCATGGTCGCTAAGCCTTGGTGGAACACTGATAAAGATGTCCCATTTAGGGATGACCACTTAGTCTCTTCCTGGTGCATAAATTGTTGTCCTCTGCAAAAAATGAGGCTTCTCTAAGTAAAAGTTTGTAGAGCCCAAGTCTGCATGTATTTAGAAGCAAATTTGACAACATGACCATTAGGAAAATGACAATAGGGAAGAAGATGTTCTACCCTAGAATCTACAACCTTCCCAGCCATAGGCTTTCAACCAGGATTACAGTGCTATGCATGAATTCATTTCTGTATAACAGTCCTCAAATCCAATCAGAAGTCTGCTGATATATTTTCTATCCTAGCAACCTGTATGGCATAGTAACCTCTCAGCACTATGAAAGCTAGCCAGAGAGAAAGAGAGAGAGAGAGAGAGAGAGAGAGAGAGAGAGAGAGAGAGAGAGAGAGAGAGAGATTCCCATTCAGTTTGAAATTGGCATCTCATTTCTGATAGCCAAAGCATGTGGACAGGATTTCACATTGTGTAGCTCAGACTGGTCTCGAACTTATGATCCTTCTGCCTCCATTTCAACAATGCTGGGACTAGAAGTATGAGAAGTATGTTAAAAACCATAAAGACCTTGTACATGGAAAATGGTGATCACAGCTGTGTGTATTGCAGGTATAATCATTAGTGCTTAGATATGTCTCTCTTTGATCACGTGTATTGTCCATAGGTTCCTGGGCTTCTCAGGATTTGTTGGTATGTTTGTTTGCATATGTGCTTTGGGGCCTACTGTGTAACTCCTACATATTTCTACTATGTGGATCTGGGATGCAGTGGTCTCTTTCATGACTCACCTTTACTTTTTCTCATTCCTTGGACCCTGGCCTTGAGCTAGAAAACATACTAGTCTTCAGCTAAGATGTGCAGATACAAAAAAATTACTAACTTTATATTGAGGGCTTTCCAGTATATCAGACAAGGTGCTGCATATCTGAAATGCCAGATATTACGGAGACTAAGGCAGAAGAATCATGAGACCAAGGCCAATCTGGGCTACACTATGAGACCAATCTAAAAGAAGAAAAAAGAAAGAAATGAAAAATGAAAGGAAGGAAGGAAGGAAGGAAGGAAGAAAAGAAAAGAAAAGAAAAGAAAAGAAAAGAGAAAAGAAAAGAGAAAAGAAAAGAAAAGAAAAGAAAAGAAAAGAAAAGAAAAGAAAAGAAAAGAAAAGAAAAGAAAAGAAAAGAAAAATGTATGGACTTACACAGCTACACAAACATGTGGCTGAGCTGAATATAAAACAGTGCTCTGTTGGCATAGTGAGAAAAATGGAGTGTTCCCTTCCACAGTTGAATCGAACTCATCGTGTGTTTCTGAGCTTCCCTAGTGACTTGAAAGCATGTGGTTCTGGCATGTAATGATGCAGGAGAAGTACTAGTCCTCTAGTTTCCCCCCTTCAAATACATACCATTCCCAACGACTTAGCTTACCTTTCTCCAAAAATTTGTGTTTGGGGAGTCCAAAAGGTCTGGCTCTCCTCTCTTCATGACAAGAAAGAGTTAAATGTTCGCCCTGATGAATTGATTTATAGTGGTCCAACCTTTAATCTTACATATCAAAATGTTTAAAAGAGGAGAAAACATCCCATCTATGGAATGACTAAATATCTAGAAATTAGAAATAACAATCCTAAAAGAGCATAGCTATAGTGGTTGTGATGGTATATCCCCATAAAGCCAGCAATTGGGAGAAAGAGGCCGAAAAATCAGAAATTTGAAGCTAGAATGGACCACATGATGAGTTATAAGCCACTCTGGGCTACATGATACTCTGTCTCCAAACAAAAAGAACAACAATAAAAAGATCACACCAATTTGTTTTATTTCTTCATTGATTTTGAGATTTTATTATATCTTCTTTTGATATGGTTTCTCACACTATAGCCCAGTTGGCAGGAACTGACTATGCATAGAAGGCTAGCTTAAAGCTCACTGTAAGCCATCTGCCTCAGTCTGGAAAATGTTAGGATTACAGGATCACCCTGCTCAGTTTATGGTCCCATTTTATATATGAGGAAACTAAGGTTAAGAGAGGTGAATGGATTTTCTTAGGGAAGGGGGACTGGTCTACACTTTTAAGCCAGTGTTCTCTGCAATGAAGATCAAGTGAGTTCCTAAAAAGGATGAAAGGCCTTGTAATTCTATTGTACTGACGATATCTTAAAACAGAAACTAAAAGATTTAGGGGGGATGGGAAACGCTACAGAGGCTGAGCTAGAAGGTTTTCCTATTAAGATACAACTCTGACTAGACGCTTAGCATTGCTAGAAGCAAAATCTGAGGCCCAGGAAGGAGCCCCGGGGCTTCTCTTGTGCAGCAGATGCTCAGGAAATGGAGAAGCTATTGTTTCTCCTGCAGCATGTTGTCTGGATACCAACAAAAGCTCCCGAAAGGAAGGGCTGTAGCTTGCTTTTTCTTTTCATCTTCTAGAAGCTTGTCTAATGCCAGGCCTCCTGATTGATGATGCTTGCGACAGAGATGAGATCATCTTGACTCCCTGGCCAAAGCCTCTGTCTAGATCCACCCACTGCCTAGCTGTTCCCCTAAGCCATAACTCTATTAATTAGTTTTCTGGTGCTCCAGTGTTTTAGTTGCCTCCATTTGTCTCCACTTTTCAGTGTATTAGATCAACACAGAACACCCTGGGGGTCCCACACTAGATTTTTGGCCTAATGGCTCAGGGCTCTGGCATTATAGATTGTACTGGGGATGTACTCCTTGCATCTACTCCTTCATCAGCACATTTACTCTTTAAATTTTTTTGGTATGTTTTGTCTTTGTTTGTGATATGCGCTTATACTGTAGTTGCCCTGGAACTTACTATGTAGCCTAGGCTGGCCTCTAACTCATGCCAGTCTTTCTGCCTCAGTCATCTGAGCGCTGAAATTGTAGGTATCGGTTACCATGTCTAGCTAACAGATTTACTCTTGCGAAACTTTCTGACCACGGAGTTTTCCCACTTCCTAGGAAAGACTGGATGTGTGCAGCTTCTACTTTCTTTATACCTTTCTGGCTACTTCCTTTTCTTCTTATTTCAACTTAAATACCATATATTTTTGCTGATGCTCGTTTTGTTTTTTTTTTTTTTTTGAGATAGAGTTTCATTTAGTGTCAGCCAACTTTGAGATCTACCAGTAACCAAGGAGTTCCTGATCCCTCTACCACTACCTCCTAGGTGCTAGCATCAGAGGTACTGACGATCATATAAATCACTAGTACTTGCTCATTCATTCTCAAATAGAATTTTTCTCTTCACTAAAGAAAAAAAAATAAGTGTAATGTGAAAAGTTCCCCTCCTGCCACTTATTATTTTTGTTGTTTTGAGACTATGTAGCCCTAGTTTCCTATCCTGGAACTCACTATGTAGAGTATGCTATCCTGGAATCTATGACAAGCCTCCTGTGTCAGTTTTCTGAGTGCTGGGAATACAAAAATGAGCCAAAATACTTGTTTGTGATGCTTAGTACAGCTTTCCTGATGTATTTTAGTTATATATTTACTTCTCTAATAGCTGTTTACCAGAAGCAGGCAATATAATGCTATTTTAAAGAATTTACAATATCCTCAGTTTTTCAAAAACAATGAATATTTTATATTATATTATAATAAGGAATTAAATTTGCAGCTGAGTTGCACATACTGATATTAGCCTGAAGTACCCAAATGTACATCATATATTCACAGAGTTTCTATGAAAACAATATCAATATAATGCCAAAACCAGTAAAGACCAACCACAAAGAAAACTGTAAGATAATATCCTTGATTGACATAGTTTCAAAAATGTTCAGTAAATACTTGCAAAGCAAATACAGACATGCATAAAACATAAGAAAGTCTATCAATGAAATAAACCACACGAGTGCAGTTAACAACAACAAAAAAAAAAAACAAAAAAAATGATCATTTCAATAGATCAACAAACCTTCATGATAAAGGTAATAGAAAAAGTAAGACTACAGGGAACACACCTCAACATAATCAAAGCTACATAGGAGAAATCCACAGTCAACATCATCCTAAATGGATAAGAACTTGAAGCCACTCCACTAAAATCAAGAACAAGATAGGCTGACCACTGTCTCCACTCCTTCTTAATGTTGTGCTCAATCATTAGCTGGAACAATAAGGCAAGAGAGAATGAAATGAAAGGGATACAAATAGGAAAAGAATAAGTCAAAATATCCCTATTTAAAGATAACATGATATTATAAGAGATCACCTCCCTAAAATTATCTGAAAAGTTCTAGGACTAGTCAAAAATTTCACTAATATAGCAAGACTCAGAACCAACTTGCAAAAATTAATAGCTTTTTTATATACACAGTCCTATTGACAAAAGCCTCAATAAAAATAAAATGAATAAACCTAACCAAGGAAGTGAAGCACCTCTACAATGAAAACTTTAAACTTCTTTTTTTTTAATTATTTATTTTATTTATATGAGTACCCTGTCACTATCTTCAGACGCACCAGAAGAGAGCATCTGATCCCATTACAGATGGTTGTGAGCCACCATGTGCTTGCTGAGAATTGAACTCAGGATCTCTGGAAGAGCAGTCAGTGCTCTTAAACACTGAGCCTTCTCTCCAGCCCCAACTTTAAACTTCTGAAGAAAGAGAGAAAGACACTAGAAAATCAAAAGACATTCCATGATCATGGATTAGTAGAATTAACATTGTGAAAATGATCATTCTACCAAAATCCCTTTATAGATTCAGTGTAATACCAATCAAAATCCCTATCTCATTCTTTACAAAAATAGAAAAACAAAACCTAAAATGCATATGGAACTACAGAAGATCCCAGAGAGCCAAAACAATCCTGAACAAAAAGAATTTTGCTGGAAGGATTGCAATCCAGATCTCAAGATATATCACAGAGCCATGGTAATAAAAACAATATGGTACTGACTCAAAAACAGACATGTATATCAACTATAACAAAAATAAAAGACACAAGCATGAGTACACATAACTTCAGCCATCTGATACTTGATAAAGTACTAAAAACATAAACTGAAGAAAAGAAAGTATCTTCACCAAATGGTGCTGGGAAAATTAGATGTTCACCTGCAGATGTATAAACTTAGACCCTCCAGATCTACTACTTTATGCAAAAACTAACTCCAAACAGATTATAGGCTTAACTGTGAAACCTGAAACACTGAAACTACTGGAACAGGTGCTACCCTATGTAATATAGAATCGGAAATGAATTTATGAATAGGACTCCATTATTCCAAGAATGAAGGCTGATAATTGACAGGTGGTACTTAATGCAATTAAAAAGTATCTGTGCTGCTAATAAAACAATCAACTGAGTGAAGAAGTCCACACAATGGGAAGGAATTTTTACCAGCTGTCCATTTCAGAGAGGACTCATATGAAGAATATATAAAGAACTGAAAAAAAAAACAGAGTCAAAAACATAAATGACCCATTCAAAAATAGGTTTGGGATCTGAACCGAGAGTTCTAGAGAGAAATAAAAAAAATATCCAGGGAGAGAGAGAGAGAGAGAGAGAGAGAGAGAGAGAGAGAGAGAGAGAGAGAGAGAGATTCATCTTTCCTGGCAATGGAAGAGATGCAAACCAAAACAAAGATCAACAAAAGAACTGACAACAAATACTGGAGTGGATGCTGGGGAAGGTGGACCCTTTGTAAGTGTTGTTGTAAATGCAAACTGTTTCAGCTATTCTTAAAATCAATGTGGAGAATCATGATAGAGTGAAAAATAAATCTAGTGTGACTCAGCTACACCATTCCTCTGCATATGCTTAAAGGACTACCCAGCCATTATTCTTGCTGCTCTATTTACAGTAGCTGCAAAATGAAAACAACCCAAACACCCTTCAGCTGATGAATAGATAATGAAAATGTGATGGGTATACATTATGGAATATCATTCAGCTGTAAAGAAAAATGAAATTATAAACTTTGAAGGTTAATGAATGGGACAAAAAAAGACTACAGTTAATGAGGTTACTTAGACCCAGAAAGACAAATGTTGCATGTTCTCTATCATCTGAGTGCCTTAGTACCAAATCTTTAGATTATATGTGAGTATATAACCTAGAGTAACTGTAGAAATCAAGAAAGTAAAAAGGGACCATTGCGATGGGGAGGAACAGTAGAGAGGAGAATAGCAGGGTACAAGTCATCTGCAGGGGAAAGGGATAAAACTGACTATAGGAGTTTTACTGGGAAGGTGGGAGGTAAATACAGAAGAAGAAGATAAAATGACTGTTAGGATGTATTTAAAAAAGTCATAAGGAATTATAGTATTAACTATTTAAAATATCTATAATATATGTAAGTCTGTATATGCATATATACACACACAGTTTAAATAAAAATTTCCCATTTCGTTTGGCAATGCTCCTCTCAAAAGCCAAAGACTATCTAACAAAAAACCCTACACCTATCATGAGAACCACTCTTTTGAGTTAGTTGTCCATAATGTTTGTCCAAGAGATTCCCAAAGCTTTACAAACTATTCTACTGTTCTTGTTACCACCCAGAGCTGGAAGAGAAGTCCCTATTGCTGAAGATACCATGCACTTCAGACACTAGACCCAGAGGACCTGAGCATCTGACCTGAAAGCTTCGTCCCTGAGGGTGGATACACACACACACACACACACACACACACACACACACACACAATCAGGACCTCACTGTACAATTCAAGTTGTCCCTCTACTTGTGGAAATTCTCCTGCCTGTTTCCCAACTTCTGAGATTACATGTGAGCACCATCATATCCGGCATCTTTTTGTGTGTGGATGTGACAGGATCTTAGCTCAGGTTGGCCTCCAACTCAATGTAGCTTAAGTTGACTCCTGATCCTCCTGCTTCTACTTCCTAAAAGTGGGAATTATAGGCATGCACCACTACTCTTGTCTATATTTAGTGGTATTTTACAAAACCCTTGAGTGCATATGTATGGTGTATGTTCTTATTCAGTCTGAGTAAGTGTTCTATTGCTGTGAAAAAACACAATAACCACAACATCTCTCATAAAGAAAAACGTTTAACTGAGTCTTACAGTTTCAGAGGTTCAGTTAGTTATCAGCATGGTGCTGGAGAAGTAGCTGAGAGTTCTACATATGAGTTGATAGGCAGCAGGAAGAGATACTGGGCCTCTCTTGAGCAGTTGAAGCTCCAAAGGCCACCCCCAATAACATATACTTCCTCTAACAAAACCACACTTACTCCACCGCTTAGAGGGATTAGGCCACACCACATAATCCCTCTAAGGAGTGCCACTCCTTAATATCCAAGCATTCAAATATACGAGCCTATGGGGGTGATCCTTATTCAAACCACAGCGTACTTACACATGTGAGTGTAGATGCATGTAGATGCATGTAGATGTGTGTGTGTGTGTGTGTGTGTGTGTGTGTGTGTGTGTGTGTGTGTGTTGAGACCAGGTGTCAGTGTCAGGCTTCTTTTTCATTCTATCCACCTTATTTTTTTGAGACAGGCACTCACTCATACTCATCATTTGGCTAAGTTACTTGGCTAAGGTTTCTCTCTCTCTCTCTCTCTCTCTCTCTCTCTCTCTCTCTCTCTCTCCCTCTCTCTCTCTCTCTCTCTCTCTCTCTCTCTCTCTCTCTCACACACACACACACACACACACACACACACACACACACAGTTTAACCTTTGCTTTAAGTTTCAGAGAGCTGCAAGTACTTAAAACCTTTAAACTTTTGATTGCTCTAAACCAATCCAGGCCTCTATCAGGAACTGGCCACATGTTCTTGAACTGGTAGCCCTGTTGCTGAAATACTCCACATTCTGGATATTCAATTATATTGCCATTTAATGTATCCTCTCAAATGCCTTAACTAGTTTCTTTTTCTTCAGACTCATCAGTGATTCTCCAAGGGCTAAGGGAAAGTAGTAAACGTCTTTCTGTAATTTCTGCAACATTTTTTTATATGTGTATAATTTTCAGTACAGAAATGGGTCATTAGCTTTATTTCCTTAGCAAAGTTATCAAGAGTAGACATGCAGCTCCTTCTGCTTAGTGGACTGTTTTGTGGAAGGGTTACTACTATAGAACACATAGCAGGGTTCTGTGACTGAGACTATCTTTTTGTTCTTATTAATCATTCCATTTGTTCACATCTCAAATGATATCCCCACTTCCTGGTTACCTTCTCCACCACCACCCCCATCCCATGATATCCCACTTTCTGTTTACCCCTCCACCAAACCCCCATTCCACATCTGCCCTCCCCCTCTCCTTTGCCTGTATGAGTGTGCTCCCCCATCCACCCACACTCTCTTGCCCCACAGCTCCAGCATCCCCCTACTGTGGGGCATCCAACCTCCCAGGGACCAAGGGCTTCCCCTCTCTTTGCTGTCAGACAAGGCCATCCTCTGCTACATAGGTATCAGGAGCCATGGATCCCTCCAGATACACTCCTTGGTTGGTGGTCTCGACTTTGGGAGAGTTGGGTGGTCAAGCCAGCCTATGTTGTTCTTCCTATGGGGTTGTAATCCCCCTCTGCTTCTCCAGTCCTTCCACCAGCTCCCCCACTGGGGTCCCAGAGCTCTGTCTGATGGTTGGCTCCAAGCCTCCCCAGGAACTGGCACACTCGGTTCCTGTCAGCAAGTGCCTCTTGACTCCAGTGTTCAGTTTGGTATCTGCAGACATGATGTATCCCCAGGTGGGGCCGTTCCCAGGTGGCCCTTCCTTCGAGACTATCTTTTTTTTTTTCATTGTTTGTTTTTATTTTTAAATTTATATATTCTTTCACATTTTTGTGAATATGTGTAACTTGCTCAAAATTCTCCCCTTTTGAGAAAAGGTGTCTATAAATAACTCAGGTTGGCTTGGAATTCACAGGCTGGTCTCGAACAATCAGCAATCTTCCTGCCTCAGCTTTGGCATGCTGGGAATGCAGGGATGCACCAAAACTCTTAGATAAGACTTTTGGGGGAAAATAGGAGTCTCACACTGTGGCTCAAGTTCTCTTGAAACTCACTATGTAACCTATCGTGTCCTCAGACTGAGACTCTCCCTTTTCCCCTCTCCATCCCCTCCCCCTCCCCCTCCCCCTCCCCCTCTGCCTGCCTTCTGGAGCTCACTCTTCTCTCCATCTCGCTCTCCCTATCTTGCTTGCTCTCAGTCTTGCTCTCTCCCTCTCCATCTAGCTCTCTCCTCTCAGAGTGACTCACTGTGCAACTCTGGCTGTCCTGGAATTTGCTATGTAGGACAGGCTGGCCTAGAACTCTCTGCCTGCCTCTGCCTAAGTGCTGCCAGACATGGTGATGCGAACCTGTAATCCCAACCCCAGGATGTTCAAGTGTATCAAGTGTTCAAGGTCATTCTTAGCTCCATAGCAAGTTCAAGACCAGCTTAAGATTCTTCCCAGAACTTTGTATTCACTCATTCCACTTAAGCTCTGCATATCCTCATGTCCTCTTATGGATCTTAAGCTATTTTTTTCAATCAATTTTTATTTCTTTTAGGTGGGGTGCATGTACTGAGGCACACATGTGTGGAGGTCAGATAACAGCTTGATGAGTTAGCTCTTCCACCATGTGGAAGATTCCTTTAGGATTTTTTTTTTAACTCATTGAATAGTCTTTCTGCTCCTCTTCCGGACTTTCAAAAACCACTGTGTGTCAGGACATATCCCAGTTTCTCATTTCTGTTGCTATGATAAACTATCCTGACGTTTTAAAAGCAGCTTAGGAGAGAGGTTCGTTTTAAGTTATAATCCCAACCAGCTACATCATTTCCACAGTTAGAGACGATGCACATAGCCACCCTTAACAAACCAAGTCAAATGTCATTTCCTCCGTGAGAGCACTCCACCCTCCACCCCATAGCTTACAGAAATTTCCTCCTCTCTGATACCATAATGATTTGAATGTTCACACACCCAGAAACATGATTTAGGAAAATTAAGTGGGACAAAAAGAAGGGACTTAGGTGGGTTGGTTTTTCACATGAAACTCCAAAGTAGGAGGACTATGTTTATATAGATGTCAATAAGGACCAAAGCAAAAACCTTCAGAGACTAGTTTGTGTCAGAGCCAAGGGAGCCCTGATGTCCTGACCCAGAAAAGCCTGGAAAGCACATTTTGGGCCCCAAATCCACATGGCTCAGCCCAGACACAGGGTGGGGCTGGCCTTCCTACCAGCTCATGTTCCAAGGATGAGTCAACACAAGGCAAAAACTCCAGTATTCAGTGGTTTGGGACAGAAGAATATAAGTTTTCTTCTGAGACTGAGAGCAAGCAAGTCTGGAATTTTCTCGCTATTTTTGATAATCCCTCTGCTTGGCCTGGAATTACAACTGGTAAAAATTCATTAATCACTCACAGAAGCACTCATATGTAATCCCAACACTTGAAATGCTGCGGAAGAAGTATTGCTGAGAGTTTGAGATATAGTTATGAAAATGCAAGCCACATATCAATAAACATCTAACATTATCCTAAGACCTTCCAGCAGTATTCAGACACCTGCAGGCTAAAATTCAAACTCCTTAGCAGAGAAACTACAGTCAGTCTCATCTCCTATATGAGTACTCACATCCAGTTGGGCAGTGGTGGTGCACACCTTTAATCCCAGCACTCAAGAGACAGAGGCAGGTGGTTATCTGAGTTTGAGATCAAGCTCATCTACAGAGCTAGTTTTAGGACAGCCAGGGGTGTTAAACAGAAATACCCTGTCTCAAAAAAACAGCAAAACACACACACACACACACACACACACACACACACACACACACACCACACCCTGAAAACTCCTGTACTAAATGGACAAATCTTGTTTTCTGATTTCATTAGTCCATTGATTAGACCCATGATAATTGGGTCATTCTCAGTGTTAGAACATCCTCCCATGTTTACCAGGGAAACAGTTGCATTTCTTCTAGCTTTATCTCACTGGAGAAGTACTTCCCAGCCACAGATGCCTCCTTGATGCCTTTTTTTTTTTTTTTTTTTTGGTTTTTCGAGACAGGGTTTCTCTGTGTAGCCCTGGCTGTCCTGGAACTCACTCTGTAGACCAGGCTGGCCTGGCCTCGAACTCAGAAATCTGCCTGCCTCTGCCTCCCAAGTGCTGGGATTAAAGGTGTGCGCCACCACCGCCCAGCTTTTTTCTTTTTTCTTTTTTTTCTTTTTTTTGTACCCAAAAATGTATTCATAAAAGTAAAACACAATGTCCTCCAAAAGAAAATGTGGATTTATGGAGTCAGAGATGTGACTGGAGAAGTGATACAGAACTCTGAAAAGCGTCAGAGCACCAAGAATGCTGGGTTTGAAACCCAGCTCAGGCTTCAAATCTTAAGGTCTTAGATCAGTTGCTCTACTCCTCAGGGTCTCCATCTACCTGGCCATTTGGTTTTGGCTTTACTGTTGTAGTTGTTTGGCCATAGTGAGGATCTGATTTAGAACCTTGCATATGCTAACACTGGGGCTATGATCACGGCCCCTTATCCACCGATTTGATGGTGCAGTAGATGTGCAATTTATCAGTTGTTCCTTCAAGCTCTGACATTCTAAAATTATTTGCTATTATATTAGGGGGTGGAACGCAGGACCTTGCACATGCCAGTCAGGTGTGCTACCACTGAGCTACACTATCAAACCCCTGATATCATAGGATTTGTTTTTAATGTTGAGGGAAGAGGTAATAGTACTTATAGATGAGAAGAAATGTATAACTGTTTTAGTTAGGTTTCAATTGCTGTGGCAAAACACCATGACCAAAAGCAGCTTGCGGGTGAAAGGGTTTATTTGGCTTACAAGTCCTGATCATAGTCCATCATAGAAGGAAGCCCGGGCAAGGACTCAGTGCAAGAACTGAAGCAGAACTGCTTACTGGTTTGTTCCCCATGCTTTGGACAGCTGGCTTCCTTATACATCTTAAGACCACATACCCAGAGCTAGCACTACTCATAGATGTGGGATGGGCCCCTCCATATCAATCGTTAAAACCCCACAGAGTTCCCTACGGATAACCTGATGAAGGTATTTCCTCAATTAAAGCTCTTCTTCCCAGATAACTCTAGGTTGCGTCTAGGTTTTGTCAAATTGACAAAAACAAAAAACAAAAACAAAGCAAACAAAAAAAACCTAACCAGATCAGTAACCAAGAACTAGCCTGCCTTCTGACAATGGGTATTTCAGATTTAACTGACAAACATCTTGCTACAGTTTTAGCATAGGAAACGGCCTATTAATTAGAACGATCTAAACAGAAGTCTCTAGTCAGTGCTTTATAGGTCACTGAGTCCTTCATGGGTATTCAATTGTCTAACAGACAGTGAAAGGCAGATAGAGCAACGTTTAAAGACTCACCTCATTTCACAGAATAGAAAACTGACCAAAGGAAAGTGGTTATTGCAATAAGTGTTCGGACAACCTATAGTTTTGGTTTGGTTTGGTTTGGTTTGGTTTGGTTTGGTTTGGTTTGGTTTGGTTTGGTTTGGTTTGGTTTGGTTTGGTTTGGTTTCGGAGACATGGTCTCCTGATGTAGCCCAGTCTGGCCTTGAGCTCATGATACTCCCATCTCAGACTACCGAGTGCTGGGTTACAGGTATGCGGTTCTACACCTGCTGTGCTTTAAGGTTCAAATACCTGTATTTATTCTTATGTTGGTTAACCAATCACTCATATTTGCCTGTTGCATAGGATTTGCAAGTTTATTATTTTTACATGCATACATATAAACTTATAAATACAAGATTCTGGCTTCATCTAGTGTTACATATGTGTAGAGCTGACCGCTTGGGATTAGATAACCTACCAGGGGGCTGGCTGGCCCCAGGAGAACACTGATTCTCCCTCTTTCACCAGACATTAAATATCTGTAACTCTTCAGCTAGGAGTGAGGCCTTGTGAGATTTCCCCATCTATTTGGCATGCCAACTCAGATGATCCCTGCTTAGGTCTTGCTTAGGCAACCACATCATTGAGATTTTATGTGTATATCTTAGCTGAAATTTCTAGGAGACAAAAATCTCACAGTCTACTTCCGAGTCCTTTGGGTCTTCAGTCTTTCTGACTCTTCTGGGATGTTGTACATGTATCAGTTGTGTGCATCTCATAGATAGCTCTTCTCTGCATTTTGATGAGTTGTGGTTTTCTGTAATGGTCTCTGTTGCAAAAAGAAGCTTCTCTGAGGAGAGCTGAGAGCTACACTTCTCTGCCAACAGCACTGCATGAACTGTGCTTCTGCAGCTAGGCTTAAGGATGTTGAAATGACATTGGGTGGGTCTCAAGGGAATTCTTTTAAGCAATAAAGACAAATGAAAGCCGAGGAGGTAGCTCTGATGATAAATGCTTGCTGACCATGGATTCAATCCCCAACAATGCGACTGGGTATAATGATGCTTAACTGTAATCCAAGCCTTGGGAAGTGAAAGCAACAGGATGGTGCTGCATAAGATTTTCTCTCTCTTTTTTTTTAATTGCAGGAAAGTGGATAGATGAAAGTGGAAACAATCATGGTAAGTGAATTAATCCTGTCTCAGAAAAACAAATACCTGGTTTTCTCTTATTTGTGGTTCTTAGGTTTTATAGAGCTATACAAAATCATGTATGTATAAATGACACAAAAGCAGAAGACATGAAGAATGGGAGGAAAAAAATCTCATCATACAATATAGACTTATAAAAACCTTAAATATATATGTATATATATATATATATAAGATATATAGATTAACAAGATATATATAATAATCTTGAATCCTTGTTCATATTAAAACTTATTATGTGGATCCTAAAATGAATCCTAAAGAGACTCTGCTTACATAAAAGACAATACTGTTATTGAATTTTTCTCATTAAAAGACCCATCTTTGAAGCCCTCTTCTCTCCCTTGCCTTGCCCAGCCTCCCAGCACAAAACTTCCTCTAGATCCTTAGGAAAGGTCCTCTGCAGAACGCAGAGCTCCTCCCTCCTCCTAGTTCCTGGCATCTTAAGGTGATCCC